>BPLR01007627.1:0-89721 GCA_021605095.1 Caerostris extrusa
CGTATTGCTACTTGTTGCGCGGTCAAAGAGGAATCGGTAGGAATTTTGTTTCCAAGACAAATTTGTATACTACTTAAAAGAAGTTTATGCAAATTTTTTTTGATGGCTGTACAAAATTTTTGAGGTGTAGCACCTCGACGATCATAACGTCTCAATTCAGATTTAACAATCTCTGAGTAGGTGGGAGGTTTCTTTCTCGAAAAACGACGCATATCACCACAGAAGATTCTTGGGTAAGAGAGCTCTTCTGCAAGATCATCAAACAATACTGACAAAAGCATTTGGTCTTCACCAGGTGCTAATGCCAATCCAGCATCAATATTTGTATTGAGTTTATTAATGACCGTCTCGGCTGGAGCGGATTTACGAATGGGTCGTCATAATCATCGTTGTCTATATCAGACTCATTGTTCTCTTCCGAAGAGATAGGATTGGGGTCAGCGAAAGCATTTTAACCTTCAGGAAACGATTCTGTTCGAAATTTTCGAGCCATTCCAAATCGATATTAACGTTTTGTGATTGGTATAAAGGCTTGTCCATTAGATACAAAGCCGCATTGTAAAACACGATTGGGATTAACGCATTGATACATAAAGTGGATTTGAAAGAGAGACGTTTCTTCAATTTCACGTAGATAGTGGATGAATCGTTTACATTGCGAGGAAGACAGTCGACCGATTTTGTGCAAGTCGTTAGGAACGTTCGTAACGGATCCCTTGATACCATATTGACGATCCCGACCAAGCTCTCGTATTTGCACGAAAGGGATACGAAGAGCAACGAGACGCTCTTCCAAGTCATTTAACTTAGACAAACAGGAGGGTTGCTCAGGATATCGAAAGCCATAACTGCAAGATTTGGAAAGTTGCGCTTACGAATATGATCGCTGCACTTTTTACAAAAGTCAGCTTCATCCAAGTCGACAGAGAAAATTATTGCAATTTGATTTAAAGAAACGTTCTTCGACTTTGAGCCACTGTTTCTCATGAGAGTAGTCGTTTAAATCGGAATGAGTATTGTTCAAGAAGCAATGGGAGCAGGAAGGAGTAACTAAAGAGGACGAATTAAAAGTATCTTTGAGAGGACAAGAACAGGAGGGAGAGTAAAGAGAAGAAGTTTGAACACATTTCGTGTGTTTAATATTGTCATCGTGAGGGTTGATAGCCTGTTGACGCTTGAGAGCTCGACGCTCCCGTTGAAGGGCATTTTGGCGGGCACGAGTTTCAGGCTTCGAACGGGCTATTCTTTTCCTTTCACGATCATGCGCTTTAACATTGTCTTCCCTTGTTGTCAACATTGTTTCCAACATTCTTTCCAATTTCCATTGTTTCCTTTTTGGCATAACTTTATTTCGGATCGGACATCATTTCAGGTCGTTACCGAAAACAATACCCATTGATATCCATGGGTAATAAAGTAGTAAAATTCCATTTTTTTTCAGAATTTTTACATTTTGAATTATTTGTATCGATTTCATATTATGTCAATTAGTAGATCTTTGGATGACTTATAAACCAGACAACAAAAACTAATTTGTTTCGGAATGAACTTTAATACAGTTCTCTGATTCAAAATATCATAATTCAAAAATTATTTTTATCGAAGAATTTTCTTATAAATGTTGAAAAAGAAATATTTTTTAATGCTTTAGTAGTTTAGGTCAAGAATAGTGACGCTACTCATAATAATTAAAGATTCTTGCTGGAGTCCTTGAGCTCCAACAAATGTTAAGATCTAACTTAATACAACCGCCTGATGACCAATTAACTCTCACTGACTTTTGATACCACAGACTTTAGGTCCGAATCCCTGGCGTGGCATGGATGTTTGTTAGTGGTTTGGGATCTGTTATCTGAATCTAATCATGTTAAACTGTAGGTCCTGATGTAATTATCCCAAAATATGCAAACAATGACCTTAGAGAACCAAATCAAAACACAGTAAAACTTACATAGCGTCAGTAAAAAAATTTGATAAAATGTGTGGATATTGCCGTAAGTAGTCTTGGTAAGAAAGGTTTTATTATTGACTAAGTAAACTTAAATAAACTTCAGTTTTTTAATTGTTCACTGATAATTCATCGACCATTGATACTTACTTTTTAATGCTAATATAAGTATTAAAAAGCAAGTCTCAATGAATTAAGTATCAAGTAACAGTTTCTAAGTTTAGTTATAGTTAGAAGAACAAAAATTTTAGCTATTTAAATCATACGAACATGTTTTGTGATCAAATGGTGGAATTTTTAACCTGAAATCATTTGCTACTAGAAAGGTAGATGTGTAGCGAATTCAGAGTTTTCAATGGATTAGTTAGGAGAAAATATAAGGACATTATTAACTTGCGAGAAGTCCAAGAATTCGTAAGTTAATCAAAAATCGTATCAAATCGGCGAAACGTTCAATTTAGGTTATAAAAATCTTCCTGTTGGGTGAAACGACAAGGATATTAGACTAACTGTTCACTGTTAGCCTAATATCCCTTCTAATTTTGCCGAACAGGAAGACTTTATAACCTACGAATTTTCATGCTCATCTCTGGCATACACAGGCAAATTTTCGCTTTCGCTCAAACTTTTTAGGAAAACTAACTTTCTTTTAAACTTTTTAGAGTGTTGAGAGTTGGAAAAGTCAACGTTCTATCCACCACGCTACTATCGGAGCGAACTACATAGTTATTTTTAAAATATATCCTACAATAAAGTTAATCTATAAACATTATTCGAATGGGTTGGTTTGATATGACAAAGAATTGTATTATTTAAATATTTTATAAAATAAAAATAGGTTGAATAACTAAAATTATAATTAATCAATTTTTGTTAATTTTTTGTATGAAGATTAAATAGTCCTTTATCTTTCTAAGCATGATAATAAAACGGTCATTTTGTGTTCACTTTGGGCTAATTACCGGGATCTACAATTTACGTGGACCCACTACCAAACATCCATGCCACCGCCGGATTGAAACCTAAAGCCTGAGATACTGAATGCCAGAGTGTTAGCCAATTAACGCCATGATAATAACAACGAATCTATCTAAGACTCACTTTTTAAAAATATATAAATACTGATTCAAGTTCTAAATATTTTGCTTAGTATGCCATTAAAAATTACCTAAATCTGTAAAAAATATATGTATATTTTATATTTGGAATACATCATTAAAAACAATCTTGTATAATCTGCCTTTATTATAACAATACCATGTCACGGTCATTGCTGTTTTCATTGAATGCCATAAGTTAAGCGTATTCGGTGAGTATAAGGAGTTTTAAAACAGCATAAGTCCATAAGCTAAATGGATTCTCTTAAAAATATCATAATGCAAGAACAGAGTTGTATTTTAAGAGAAATATTGTTTTTAAATATTCATACTCCCAATCATCTTTCAATAATCCTTTTTTATTGTTCATTAAAAAATAAGTACAATTCATTAAGAGAACATAGTCAAACATTCATGGATTAATTTTCTTGCTCGATTAATTTATCCTATAAAGTCTTTTAAATTATTATTATAAATGATAAAATATCAGTAATAGAAGATTTTAATATATATTTCTTAAAGCTATAAAACAGTATCATTTTGCGTATTAAAATGATGAAAAATATAAAATATTTCGTGATATTAATATAAGCACACAAATTAAAAGAAGTTAAGGATGATATATGCAGTTTTAAATTTTTTGAAATTAATATAAAAAAAATCTTCCCATTTTAACTCTTCAAATTAACAGATTATATATTTTAATCGAAACATTTTTTAAAAAAATTTAAAAGAAATTAAATAAGTTTTTTTAGATGTTTAAAACCGTTGAGTAATAGTTATTCCTTATTTAAATAATTATTACTAATTATAAATTGAATTTGGTTCAATGGTAAATAAATTAATATTGATTTTTTTAAATATTTTTTAATTAATAAAATAATGCTTGTTATTAAATGCGATTAATTTTTAAATTATAAGTAATTTCTTTTTAATATTTTTTTTCTTAAAAAAATAATGCATTTATTTTTTTAAAATTTCGATTAATTTTCTAAAAATTTATTAAAAAATAATTTCTTTTTAATATTTTATTTAATAAACTTAAAAACTAATAAAGTATCATTAAATGTGATTCATTTTCTAAATATAACTAGTTTCTTTTAATATTTTTTTTACTGAATAAAATAATACTTATTATTAAATGCGATTAATTTTCTAAATTACATGTGATTTCTTTTTATAAATTTTTTCACTTAATAAAATAATGCTTATTATTAAATGTGATTAATTTTCTAAATTAAAAATATTTTCTTTTTAATATTTTTTACTTATAAAATAATGTTTATTATTAAACGATTAATTAAATTATAAGTAATTTTTAGATATTTAAATAATAAAAAAAAGTTGTTTATTAAAATTAAAATTATACTTACATTGAGATAAATAAAAAATTATATGCGCTTTTTTTCATAAAAAATGTTTACTTTTTAAATTTAAATAATTTGAAGTTTATTATTAAAATAAATACATTTATATTTTTTATGATAAATAACTAAACTTTTTTACATAAAATTTATAATAACTTTTAAAATTATGTACAAAAATATTTTTTATTCGGATAAATTTAAATGAATATGTTTATATATTTGTGAATGCATAAATATATGAAAAGATAGAATTAGAATCTGTTATTATATAGTGAAAAAAACAACATACCTAAGTATTGGTACACCCTTTTAAGTGATTGAATTCTGGGAAGTTGGGGATGAGTGTAGCGATCGTTTTCTGAGAAGACGACTGATAAGATGGAGATTTTTAGTAGGAAAAAGTTTTTATACTCCCTACCGACGGTGTTTCTTTTTCCTGTTCTTGGTTGGAGGAAAGAAGCACTAAAATTCAGGTCGCGATCGTACCGCATTGATGCAGAAAAAAATAATTATCTGCTTTTCAAGATATCTTTATCCATTTTATTTAATTGTGAAAGTACTTATTTTATTGATATGTTTTACAGTTCTATTCGTTTAGTATGAACATCGTTTATTTATATTTTTTAAGTTGAATTAATTGTTGTTATTATTTTAGTGGTTACGGACGTAGTTGTAAATTCAAACAGCATAGAAATTGATATTTATGTAAAGTTTTATTTATCAAATCAAGCATTAAACTTTTATGTTTTTTTTTTTTTAAATCTTGAGAACAATGTAGGTTTTATAGAAGGTTCCAAGAATTATTGGATATAATATAAAATTATGTAAAAAATTAAAAGAAGGGTAAATAAAATGATTTATTAATTAAAACGTAATCACAAAATTTTGATGTGTGATTTCTTGGTTATTCGTATTTATGCTCGATGTCATGTTAATTGTTTTGCTATTTTGTACATGCCAGATTTTCTAGGTTGTTCATTGTAAGTCCAAATGATACCGATGTCATGATATGTATTGAGAGAAGTTAAATTTGGAGAATTTTTTAACTGCAAATTTTATAAATTTTGATGCAAAAATTCATTAGCTATTCGTCTGAATGGCATCCCTAATTTGTACTCAATGTCATGCAATGTATTCTGCCATTTTGTGCATGCAAGACTTTTAGTTGTTCGTAATACATCCAAGTTATTGATATTGGATGTCATGCCACATTTTGGCAAGCATCTGAGAAATTAAATCTGGAGAATTTTAACTTAAAATTTAATACATTGTGGGAAATTCCTTAACTATTTGTCTAAAAGTATTTTCAAATGGCACTCATTATCATGCAATGTATTTGCTATTATGGGTGAAAGTTGCTCATAATACATCCAAGTGATACCAAATGTCCTGCCATGTTTTTGATGAGTACATGAGTTAAAACTGGAGAATATTAACTGAAAATTTAATACAATCGATGAGAAATTCATTAGCTATTCGTCTTAATGGTATATCCAAATGGCACTCAATGTCATGTAATGTGTTCTGCCACTTTTTGCATGCCAGAATTTTAGTTGTAATACATCCAAGTGATTGATATTGGATGTCATGTCATATTTTGGCAAGTTGAAAATATTAAACTGGATAATTTCAATTGCAAATTTAGTAAATTTTGATATGAAATTCATTAGATATTCATCTAAATGCTATGTCCAGATGACACTCAATGTCATACAATATATTCAGCCATTTTGTGTATGCCAGGTGTTTTAATTTCTCGTAATACATCCAATTAATTGATATTGGATGTCATGCCTTATTTGGCAAGTATTAACACTAGTTTAATAAATTTTGAGGAGTTAAGTTTTCTGTCTAAATATATTAACTGAAAATGTGCAATGTACTTTTTGCATGTCAGAAATTCAAGTGATTGAGCTATGTTTGTCTAAAGGATATTTTAAAATGGCACGTCATGCATTTCATGCATTGTATTCTGACGTTGTGGCATGTCCCAGGTAAATTAGTTGGAGTTCATAATTCATCCATTAGTGATACCGAAATGTCCTGCCATGTTTTGCATGCCAAATATTTTAATTGCTCATAATATAGCTGGAAAGTATTAACTATAAATTTAATAAATTTTGATGTGAGATTTATTGTTACTCGTCGTACGTCAAGGCGATGTATTCAATCAAGCGTTATAACTATATATTCATAAAAGTTTGAACATAATTTTAAAAATAGAAATAAGTGGATTTCCAGATTTAATATCCATTAAATGTTTCACTTAAAATATTTTTTGAGTTACCAGGAATGAAACAATTGTACTAATTACAGAAATCAAAGTTGTGTTTTACACATCTACTATTATTTCCATAACATTTTAGATCCTTGGAATTACGGCATTACTTAAGTCGAGTACTAATATGTATTAATGATAAATTTAAAAATCATGATGTGAGATTATATTAATAACATTGTATGTCTTGAAACATTTTAATTCATCATAGAAATTTCATTTCTATAATTCTATATTTTAAATGTTTTTACATAATTTTGAAGTTATGTCCAATAATTCTCAGATGCCTTTTATATTTTGAGTTTATGGAAGTGAGACAATCGAATAATATTAATAATTAAATTGGTCAAAAATCAAACATGCTTAAATCAAGGATGTTACGATCTGTATGTAGGTCGAAAAGTTTTTTTATTGAATTCTAGCAAGAGAAGGTGAACACCATGATAGTAGTTTTGTACTAAACTATATTGCCCAGACATGCCCAGACATGATCAAGGGATGGGAAATCTGACGAATGTTGTTTCGATGAGGTAGAGGTGGAAGAAACAAAAGTGTAGACAGGAATCAAAATTTCACCCATGGAAGGGGGAAGACCAAGATGTCCCAAAACTGCTGTGGTACAATGAGGATTCACTTCCCATGATGCACCCAAGATGATAATGAATCTGTATCTCTGCGGTTCTGATAACAAAATGAAAGGTGAGTAGATCAAAGTACAGGGAGTTCAGTAACAAGAACATTTTTGGAGTGCATAGACCGAATGTCTAAAATAGTTTATTGTTATGAATATTGGAAACATGACATGAAATTTAACTTAATCATTGTTTAATCTAAAAACTTCCTTGTTCTAGTTAAAGATATATAAGTATACTTAATGTGTTATCTATACATGTTTGATCCGTGCCATGCATATTATTCCATGTAGACTATTTTATCTTTTTTAAATCGTTGAAAGATATTATTTGGATATATAATTCAAAATTTTCAATTTACATTTAAAGTAGAGGTAAAGATAGTAAATATTTATGTATATTCTTCTGAAGAAATAATCCAATACATATATTTACAATATTATCTTAATATACCAAATGTAAATATATGTTTCAGAAGAATATACATAAATTTCAATAAAAAATATATTTAAAAAAGAAACAAACACAATGCTAAAAAAATCTTGCATTATTGCTGAATGAAACATATATTTCTAGATTCAATTTCTCATCATAAAGAATTGAAAATTCGAATTTCTCATAAGATATGATGAGAAAATTCCGATTTTTCTCCTCATATCGCAAATAAGTGTTACATATCTGTATATATGGATCTGTGCATCGCTTATAGTAGGCTATTTTTTGGAGATCTATCATGCCCCAGTCTCCTTTCTTTTTTTCAATTTGTGTATTAAATTTAATACTCTTTTCCATAAAACCCACTAATTTGTTGGCAATTTCTCTACAGGATCACTTTTGATGTTTGTCACTGTCTGTCAAAAGAGAAGTCCACATTTTTATGACACTAAAGAAAAGAAGAATAAATATTGAGACATTTTTTTTATTTAACCACGAGCTGTGGTCCTGTGCCCACACAACTATAGCTGGTTAAAAATCATCAAACACACAATAGGAACCATACCAAAGTAAAAATAAAAGATTTGATTGAAAAATAATAAAAATAACTAAATAAAATAAAGTAATAAAAGAAATTTTAAAAATATATCTTAAAGCTAATATTAAAAATTTATAGAGAGAACATAACACATATAAATTTATGCTACGATATACAAAACTTTATTAACTGTATAAAAGAATATAGATGTATACATCATATTGACAATAATTCACAAACATTTGTAAACTTTTTTTCTTACTAATGGCATAAGAATAATAAGCCAATGTTTTTTAAGACTTTGCTGGAGATTTTGCTGAAGAGCATTTTATTGTTGCTTGAAGTTTGAATTTTTTACATGCAAAGCTTGCATTTCCTGTAAGATAAAATGCTAAAATTGAAACTACTTGAATGTTCTTAAAAAAGAATAGAGGAAAAATTACAATTAATAGCTTGACAAGATTTGAAAATTTAAGGAGCCTATCTAAAAGAAAACAATGCCTCCATCACAATTTTAAATTTATCAAGTGGATGCTTGACGTTTTAAATTTCTTTTATGAAATTTGAAAATTCTAGGAAATGCGTTTACAATACATTTAAGTTTTGGTAATTGTAGTGGATAAAGAAGATCCGAGACATTGATCCGATTGGAGGACTTGAAGAGATTGGGGCTGTTTCGTGGTATTGGCTAGGATTTATTGTTTTTGGCATTATACTGATTTAAGCATGTTATATTTCCCATTTTGTTTTTCAATAGTGAAATTATTCAAATTACTTGATTTGTGTTGCAATATATAAAAGTATTCTAAATATTATGACTCACAAAAACTGAAGCTTTAAAATTACGAAAAAAGAATTTAATTTTAAACTTTTAACTTACAGCAGGGAAAACTTTCTTCATGCAAGTTAGATAGTTTGAATATTATATATATATATAAATTATATTACATATTTATATTTATCTCTCTCTCTCTATATATATATGTATATGTATGTGTGTATTAATTAAGCGCTCGGCTTTAAATCTTCAGATTAGTTTCTATAGACACAATTATTGGTGTCTAAATACACTTTGCAATATTTAATTCTAGTTGTTTTTCACTTAATTCTAACTATTTTAGGGAAGTTTGGGGAAATAACTCAAATGTTCAGTTTTCATTCTAAAAATAGTAATTTAACTTAAGTTTTGCATTTAAAATTTATAATACTGTAAGTTATCATTACTGGCATTTAAAATTCAACAACAAAAAGAATTAAAAATTTTGTTTAGAAAAATAATATCAATTTAGGGTATTGTCTCATATCCCATAGATGGTAAATATATGCCATGTGACCACCCTATCAGTGTTCGAGCAATTTAAACAAAACTTACAGTTGATATTACTTCCTTTTTGTCTAATGGTTTTTCACCTAATTTTTTAAAGCTACGTCTTTGATCCAGAGTGTCAAAGGAATCACCTCAGTCCACGCAATATCATCATTTTACCAAAATTCACGTTTAAAGACTTTACTATTTATATGGTCTTTCTTACGACGTGCAATTATTTAAGACATGTCATATAGAAAGACCATATAAGTAGTAAGTTTTAAATGTGAATTTGTACAGCTTAATTTTTCATAAATCGTTGTGCTTTGCAATATACAACACATTTTTAACATCAGTTATTCAATTTCACTAAAACACTATTTTCAGCATCACTAATTGCATGATCCAAATCATACCATTTATGGTCTGAAACAGATGTCTCAACTTTACACAACAGCGAACACCATTAGAGTTTTTGTACCGTACTTTAAAAATACGATATTTTTTTCTCCTAGCTCGCATGCTCATATAAACATTATACATTACGCATGCAATTCCTATAAGCATGCACTAGAAAAAATACCACAAAGTACGGTATGCAAACTCTAATGTTTGTGCGGCCGTAATAAAAAAATATTTAAAATTCCAATAGCTACTAATTTATTATAAAATTATCTTATTTATTTGAAAAGTGCTTATTTATTGTTACATTTTTATCATTTTAACTAGGCTTACCAGACGTCCTCTATGAATGTACAGTTTCGGCCAATTTGACATTTTGCCCAGGCTATTTCCTAAAACTGAGAGCATCTCAGATATAGATTCATTAAAAATATTTTGTGATATCTCCCTGTAATACTGTACTGTATGCCATTGTTCAGAGGATGTATAATTATTTGTTTTCATAGGAAACATTGGTGCCAATTACGAAGGGAAAAATCACCATTTAGCATTTTCTTAAATGCCATGTTATATTATTGCTAACTATATATATCCCTTTGTGTGGAAAAGGAAATGTCCGTTTCAAAGCGAAATGGATAAATTTATTATATGTTAGGTGTGCAGACAAATATAATATGAGCAAAGAAATTTTGAAAAGAAAAAAGTTGTATAGCTGTTTTTCGTCTGTTTTTTTCATTCATTAGCTCACACTCTCCCTATATATATCCTGTTCAAATCAACATAAAATACTTTTTATTCATCTTTCCACCAAGTTTCATTTTTGTTGAACTTGTAGGTGGATAACACTGGATGTTAATACAGTTTCTTCAGATATTAATTCATTCATTAAATTTAATTAATTCATTTTAGTTTTAGATTTAAGTTGCATATATCTACCAGTACATGGCGCCAGATAAACTTAAAAATGAATGAAAATTATTTATAAAGGACTTTCTGCAAATATAGCGAGAAAAAAGTAGGAATTGACTTAAAATTTTTTTTATTATATTACTTGTTATTGATGTATCTGCCGGTGAACAGACAGTCATGGCCCCATCAAAGATGCTGTTGCGCCAATGAAGAAGAACGAGAAAAAAAAAAATTTTATATTCGAGAGAGTTAATAAAAAAAAATTTAAAATTGGTACTGCTAATCGCATATACACCATGTTACCACTATTGATTTCGCATTTCTTATATCCCCTTCTTTTAGAATGAAGTCTTTATGAAATGATCCTGTTTAAGATCATTTGTGTTTTTGAAAGTAAGGTAGGACTATCATGGTGTGCAATGTACTAGTGGTACACCCTGGCAAACATTTTATATGGCTAAATGGTCTACGGTTTTCGGCATGAGATCTCGCTGCTAACCTAACCATCGTCTGGTTGTCCTGCATACAAATGGAATGGCGGTATCTTAACCTAATAAAAAAGATTTGATATAATGAAATCTGCATCACTTTGATTGACGAACCAAACTGCATTCTTTGTGATTTGCTAGAACTAATGAATCAGAGCTCATTTCCATCGTTGCTTGGTATTCCATGGAAAATTAGGGCGGCGTTAGAGAACTCTGGTTCAAGCTATGGCAAGCTAGAGAACTAGAGAACTCTGGTTCAAGCTCAAAACTGGCAAGCAGAGAACTAGAGAACTCTTAAAAGAGCAATTAAAGATATAAAGGCAATGACTTCTGGTCACCTTTTTGTTGAACTCTTTTTTGTGTACATTTTTTCTTTAATTTGTATTTTTCCTATTTTTGTATTGTCTTGCCATTGAAAAATAATGCGACTATCATTTTTCATAGCATAATTACTCGTGGAAAAAAAGGAATCAAATGTACTAAACGCGATATTTGAAATTTATAAGCAGATTTCATCGTTAGTTGAGCTAATCAGCTAAGATATTTTAAAACTGTAGCTTAGGATTTGCAGTTATAAAAATGAAATTAAATTTTAACGATATTTTATTTGCAAACATGATAATAAAAGTTAAAGAATAATTGGTTGTAATCAAACTTTATATTCAAATTTTTGTTGTGCAAATACATTGTAATTGAAATTGAAATACATTGCATACATACAAATTACGTATTGTCAATAATGCAATTAATGCGAGACAATACGTAATAGTGCGCATTGTCTCGTATTGTCAATTGTACAAATGCAATGTACTAGAAATTGACAATATGAGATTTGAAAAGATAGCCACTATTTTTTGCTCTGTTTTTTTTCAATTCACTTTATTTTTTTGCTGAATGAGTCAGTATTAAGTGATTTCTTCTACATTGTATACATTTAAATAACGAAATTATATTTTTATAAATCTCATTTCAAAAATATTTTTCTAAAACGTTTGTTTATGAGAAAAGTACAATTTTACAGTGCAACCTGTAACGTATGGTTATAAATCATTGAAGTAGGACTTTATATCATTTTGCTAATTAGTCGATGGGTCATTTAAGTAGAGAAAGCAAAAAAAAAAAAAAACACTCTGAACCAAATGGCAGCGATGTTTGCAGAAATAATTTCATTTCATGGTCGGTAGAATTATAGTAATAAGAAAACTATGGAAATAATTTTCTTGTTCTTCACTCCGACTTTCCCTGATTCAGTTGACAAGAAAGTTCAGGTCGTTCCCATTCAGGCTCATGAATCAATCGGAAAAGCGTTCCGCCAAGAGTCGAGGCTGATCATGTGACCTTATTATACATTAGCGGGCAAGATTCAGAAAAGTTTCAGCAAACATAAAAACCATTTTTAGTTTAGTGGAGTACTCCACAGTTTAAAAGTCCACTTTTTGTGTGAAGATTCCCAAACCAATTTTTTGTTTACTTTTTTTAGACTTGTCAGAAAAGACGATGTAATACATATATTTTACAATGCAAATATTATTCATCTAAGGTGCTTTATTTTGCATCATAAATTTTTTATTGTTCTAATGCAGCTGGCAAATACTTAGACAGTTGTCTTGGATGCCTTAAGGCAAGCTCTGCACCGACGTTACTCACTTAGCACTACCCAGGAGATGTAGCTTGAAGATAAGCTACGGACGCGAAGTAACAGTACCCCTGCAACTCTCTACGACCATGTTAGACCGGGACCTACTGTTTAAAGTGGAATCTGAACCACTACAAACATCCATGGCACCGCCGGGACTCGAGCTCGAAACCTGTGGTACGGAGCGCCAGCCACTTGGCCATTCAGGCCCCACATCATAACATCTGTTCCTATAATATTTTATTTTCAAATGTTTTTTTCTTATCCCACTTGATAGACAGCGACATCTAGACTAAGTCAAAAAGAACCAATGTGGTCTCATGGAAGGAAGGAAAAAGGGGCAGTTCTGTGATGGAGCACCCACTGACTTCCAATCTTGGATCCGAGCAGCTGAAGAAGGAGAGAACGGCTTAGTGGATGACATTTAGGCTGGAACTATCCGGCATTTGCGTATCGTATGGGAGAAAAACAGGAAAACTTCGACCAGGTAGTTGAATGGCCGAGTGTCTAGAGCTCTGGCGCTCGGTACCACAGGTTTCGGGTTGAGTCCAGGTGGTTTATAGTAGTTTCGGAATTCACTTTAAGCCGTAGGACCCCGTCTCATATGACTGTCGACGCAAGGTTCTGAACATCACAAACGCCATCGAGTCTCCTTGTTTTTATCTACAGTGTCTACATAACTCAAGTCTCCAGCGGATTGTACCTCCCGCCTAATTTCACCAGCGGTGCACGTTGCCACTGAACCACTAGCCGGGCTCTTTTCAAATGTGGTGCAGGTTTTTTTTTTTTAGATTATTTGATTATTAATTGAGATTACTTGAGAATTTTGCACTAATTTTTTAAGAATAAAAATATTTGTTAAAAACAGTAAATATTTATTTAATGACTCTTTAAATGACAAATAAAAAGCCCTTTTATTAAAAGGATGACGTTTATTACTTCACATTATTGAATCGATTAATATGAAAATTATTACTTTTTAATATTTATTTGCTAGTTGGGGCCTGAATGGCCAAGTGGTAAACTCTCTGGCGCTCGGTACTGCCACAGGTTTCGCTCGGTTTCTCGGCGGTGCCATGAATGTTTGTAGTGGTTCGGAATCTACTTAAACCGTAGGTCCCGGTCTAACAGATCGTAGAACGTTGCGGGGGGTATTGTTACCCGCATCTGTGGCTTATCTTCAAGTTACACGCGCCCCTGGGTAATGCAAAATGAGTAACGTCAGTGCATCGTTTGCCTTAAGGCATCAAGACAGCTGCCTAAGTGTTTGCCAGCTGCATTAGAAAAAAAAAAAATATTTGTTAGTTAAAATCGTGTATTAATGGTAATGTGCCAAGTTAGCATTCAGTATTGCTCTCTGGCACCGTTCCTTTACGGCGACTGATTTGAGAAACGACGAAATTGTGCAAGTAATGTGACGCGTGTACAAGCATCGGCAGACGGGTTGTATAGTGGGTGTTTTCACTGGTTTCTTCGGCATGACACGCAAATGTTTTGACAACTACTTTTAAAAAATTTTCCTACTGATTATGTCGTCTCTGTCATTTCACATAGCTTCACGAAGTTCACCAATGGAAAAAAAAATTACGTTAAAAATTCAAATAGCAAAACACAGGAAGTTTGAAACATATGATGTTTAAATAATTTCACACACAAACATAATTTATAAATGCGCCATTTCTAGTGATGAAATGAAATGAATTAACTAGAGTGAGCCTGATGTCCGAGTGACTTGCTCTCTGCTTTCGGTACCTCGGTGACGAGCTCCGGCGGTGCCACCTTGAACATTTTTCCGGCCCGTGAGATTTATCAGATTTTTTCAAAATATATTTATTTTATAATGGCCAAAGTAGTAAAAGCCAATGTTTTAGAAATACCTTATGTATGCATCAATATATTCAAAAATTAACTGTCGATATTAGGAGAAAAAATTAACTTTGCTTTTAAAATAATATCCTTGCGAATATAGGACAGATATTGCCTGTTTTATGTATGAGTGTACAGTTATGAGTTCGAGTTTCTAGTTAGATTTTATAACACTTACGTCGAAAAGAGAAATTTTTTCCAATTTGAGAGATCTGGCACAAAAAGTTATTAGCGCTTTTGGTTCAACTTATGTTTATGAATCGGGTTGTTTCGAAAATGAAACTGACCAAACACAAAACACGCTCAAACATAACGGACTCCAATCTGCAACAATTACGATGTGCCGATATCCAAATTGAGAAGGATTTGCAAAAACTAAGCGAAAGAGTGGAGAAACAAATATCGCACCAGTCACATAAATATTTTTTAATGACTACATTTTGTTAATTTTATTTATATTTACGTATTTTTTATGTTTCATTTTAAGTATTACATATTTCTTACGATGTGCGCTTAGTATCTTTATTATTATATTACATATGCTTACATGTAAGAATAATAGTAAACACAAAAATGATAACTCATTATCACTCCAAAAAATGTCTACATTGGGTTTAAATCTAATATGGGGATATATAATTTGCATTTTATATGCAGTCTGCGGAGTTATGATGCATTTTCCAAAGTGACCCGCAAAGATCATTCGGGTTGGCCATCCCTACCGTAGAGCGACAAGCCAAACCAAATCTCTACTAAGTATGCTACAAGGCTTACAAAAGTAAGCAATATTCACAAATATTTTATATGCAATATACGCGAAAGATATTAGACGAAATGAGAAAAAAAAAAATTAATGAAAATCAAAATAAATAATAAAAGGAATAAATAAAATAAAGTAAAAGGAAATAAATAATAATAATAATAAAAGTAGCTTACAAAGCTAACAAACAAACAAAAGATAAGAAGGATGCAAAACAATGAAAACAATAACGTAAAAAAAAATACATTTCTGTATCACAATGTACAATGAAAAATAAGTATAAAGATGCACATTAATCTTATTGACAGGAGTTGTTAAATTTAAAAAAGGCAAAAGAATGGTAAATATTTCATATTAGAGAAACAATTTTATGATCTAAAATGTAAACTTGAGTACAATAAAAATTACATTCATTTATCACCATAAGTTAAATTGTTAACGGTATTATTTTTTCCATTGATTTTATTTATTCATACTATCCCACCTAATTCGTTTGATTCAATATATTATCTAAGAAAAAAAAAAGAGCTAAGGTAGCGGGGTATTCTTTTTTATTTCATCTATGTTTTCGCTAACTGAACTAAATGCTCAACGCTAACTAACCTTTTTTATTTCTTCAGTGCTTCGTATATCTGACATTTTCTTCTCAAAACAGGCCTTATTTTTAAATATAATATAAAAAATGTATAATAAATAAAATAATAAAAAATATTTTATAATTTGAAATCCTGGATACATAGATGTGAAATTATACATCACAGTAACTTTCAGAATATAACAAATTCAGAGTTACTGGCAGCTAGGAGATTGCAATACCGGGATGCCGAATACCGGTATTCTAGGCCATTTGTACAATTTTGTAATACCGGTATTCACAAGTTTAAATACCGTTTTTTTCGGTATTTACTAGAAATTTTTAATTCTTCTATGACAGAATTCTTATCTGTGAATTCTTATCTGAAAACTAGAAATTCTTATCTGAGAAAACAAGGTTGTAGTTGTGAAGAAAGTGTGTAATATTTTGATATTTTTTTTTTTAAATTGGTGAGTTTGTTATTCACATTGTATTTGCATATCATTCTTTAGAGGTCAAAATTTTTTCAGATTTATTATATATATACTCATAAATAATACCCCATAATAATGAATAAGAATAACTTTAAAGAACATACAAAATCAGTTGATAATACTTGATTTGGTTTCATTATTTATATGATGAAAAGAATATGATGGCACAATGTAAAAAATGTTCAAGAGTTATTAAAGTGAATGGAGGAAGTACAAACGGACTCCATATACATTTAAAAACGAAACATGATATAAATTTGTTAAAAAGAGGAAAGAATATAATTGCGATGAATATACAAACTTAAGCACAGTTTCTAAGCCCAAGACATCGGGGATTTTAGATTATTTTGAAAAAAAAAATGAAATTTAATTTAAAAGTAAAATTTGATGAAATTATAAGTAAAATGACAGCATTACATGGTTTGCCATTTCGAGTGTTTTTCGTGATATTTACATTCTCTAATAAAACTGGCAAATAAAACAAAAAAAAAAAACTCCTGTGTTTTCTTTCTTTTTCTAAAATTACTACTGCCGGTATCCCGGTATTAAGATTTAAAAAATACCGAATACCGGTATTGAACTTTTGGTCCGATATTGCAATCCTACTTGCCTATTACCCTGCACTTTTATTATGTTTTTTTCTGACACTGACATTCATTTTTAACATTTTTATGAATCTACATCATTTGAAGTTTAGATTTGAGTTTCGTCAATTTGTTACCTATTGGGTAGCACTCTGAACATTTGGTACGACAGGCTTCAAGTTCGAATCGTGGCGGTAGATGTCCTGGATGTTTGTTAGTGGTTTGGAAAATACGTTTAACTGTATGTTCCAGTCTAATTAGCCTGAAGTGTGCAAAAAATGCCTGTACAGCGACAAACCAAACCAAATCTTCAATTTGGTAATACACTTTGAAACACTTTTTTAATATCATTTTCGTGATTTTCATTCATTATTAAATTTTTTTTTTTCAAAATTATTTAGATTTATTATTTATATAAACGAATGAATAACAATCTTCTATTATTAAAAAAAGATTATCAGTTCTATCTCATTAGTATCGTCAATATTGTAGTAAGATAGAAGAATAATCTTTTATAAGAACGATACTATACTATAGAAGGATAATCTTTTATGGTAATATTAATTAACAAGTAATATATATAAAAAATTTTTAAAGTAAATTCCTTCTTTTTGTTTCTCATTATATTGCAGGAAGTCCTTTATAAATAACTTTTATTCATTTTTTTAGGTTTATCTGGCGCCATCTATTGGTAAATATATGCCACTTAAATCTAAAAAAAAACTAAAATTATTAATTAAATTTAATTCATGAATTAATATTTGAAAAATTTTTATTAACATCAAGTGTCATCCACTACAAGTTAAAAAAAAAAATTTATTTGAACTGGAGTGGATGTATGAAAAGTATTTTATTAATGATTGAAAATTTGAACAAGATATATATATAGAGAGAGAGTGTGAGCTAATAGAAGGAATTTAATAAATTAATCTAATCTTCTATCTCAATCTACAATATCGACTATTAAATTACTAAATTATTCTATAATTTAGCAGTACACAAAATAGTTATTATTTATATACATATTATTCCATAATATTAATTCATTAAATTATTACATAAATTGTTATCTGTTTACATAATTCGTTAGATTATGTAACGATTAAATTAAATTAAAAAACGATGACTATAGAGGGAAAAAAAACACATGTAAATTCTTTCCAATTTTAAATTTATCTATTTAAATTCTAGGAATGAATTGACCCTTGAAATTGAGATTTTTTTCCCCGCAAAACAAAGAATCTCTTTGACCAAAGCGGCCATTAAATTAAGCAATGAACCAGAAATTTCAACAGCAAAGTGCATCAACAGTGTCCAAACTTACTAATTTTTTTTTTACTTAACTTCATTTGCATTTACAAAGAAAAATATTATAAAACATAGTAGTATAACAGCTGACATTATTGATTTTAAACATTTTTATTTTAATTACTTTTAAAAAGGAGAATTTAAAGTTAATTAACTTAAGAAATGGAAATAAGTCGTATATGACCATTAAACTTCAACATTCATGAAACTATAATAACAAGAGTTGATTACAATAAAATAATAATGCATGCATTCGAAAGATTATTCCAACCATTCTGTAGATAAATATGCATTTACGTCCTTATAGAATATTAACTAATAATAATCAATCCCTACTTAGGTCCACAAAGAAAATTTATATTTTAGTTACTTTTATTCAATTCCTTCTATTAGCTCACACTCTCCCTGTATATATATATCTTGTTGAAATTTTCAATCGTTCATAAAATATTTTGCATTCATCCACTCAAATTCAAATTTCTTTGAACTTGTAGTGGATGACACTTGATGTTAATACAGTTTTTTCAAATATTAATTCAGGAATTAAATTTAATTAATCAATTATATTTTTTAGATTTAAGTTGCATGTATCTACCAATAGATGGTGCTAGATAAACTTAAAAAAATGAATGAAATTATTTATAAAGGACTTTATGCAATAGAGCAAAAAAAAAAAAAGTAGAAATTGACTATAAAATTTTTTTTATATTACTTGTTAAATAATTACAATTATAAGAGAAATTTTTTCCTCCCATATAAAAATAAAATTAATTCATTAAATTTAATTAATGAATTAATATTTGAAAAAAAACTGTAGTCACATCAAGTGTCATCCATTACAAGTTTAAAAATATATTTGAACTTGATTGGATGAAAAAAAGTATTTTAATAACGATTGAAAATTTGAACAAGATATATATATATATAGGAGAGTGTGAGCTAATAGAAGGAACTGAAAAATATAAAAAGTTTTTAACAAAGCTAAAAATTTATCATTTATTTATTTATGATATCACATAAATAAATATGAAATAAAAAAAAAAAAAAATTAAGTCAATTCCTACTTTTTTTTTTCACTATATTGCGGAAAAGTCCTTTACAAATAAAGTTGAAATTTTCCTCTTACATCTGGCGCCATCTATTATTAGATACATGCAACTTAAATCTTAAAAAACTAAAATTAATTAATCAAATTTAATCAATGAATTAATATTTGAAAAAAATGTATTAACATCAAGTGTCATCCACTACAAGTTCAAAAATGTACTTGAACTTGAGTGGATGAATAAAAAGTATTTTATTAACGATTGAAAATTTGAACAAGATATATATAGGAGAGTGTGGCCTAATTGTATGAATTGAAAAGAGTATAATTAATGATTTAATACTAAGGGATTTATAAATAACAAGCTATTAAAATGCGGAATTCATGATATCTTTGCTCTCTGATAGGATCCACCATTGTAAATATCAACTCAGAATCTCCGAATAAAAGCGAAAATACACCCAACTATTTGTGTATATAGCATGCAGGGTGGCTCAGTTTGGAATATGCTGGTGACGAAGGTTGCAGTCACTGCTTTCAGAAATGAATATATATAGGGAGAATTTGAACTAATAGTAGGAATTGAAAAATAATATAAAAAAATAATATAAGTAATAATAAAAAAAAAAAATTAAAGTAAAATCCTACTTTTTTTCACTATATTGCAGAAAGTCCTTTATAAATAATTTTCATTTGTTTAAGTTTATCTGGAGCCATCTATTGATAGATTAAATGTAAATTAATTAATTAAATTTAATTAATGAATTAATATTTGAAAAGACTGTATTAACGTCAAGTGTCCTCCACTACAAGTTCAAAAAAAAAATGTATTTGAACTTGAGTGGATGAATAAAAAGTATTTTATGAACGATTGAAAATTTGAACAAGATATATATAGGGAGAGTGTGAGCTAATAGAAGGAATTGAAAAAAAAAAGAAACGTTTGACCAAACTTTCTAAGAATCAAAATGTTTTGCACTTTATAACTTTGAATTCAATCATTGGTGCAATATTTATCAATGTGTTATACTCGGCATTTATTATTTACTAGAAAAATAAAAATTTACATCTAATCAAACATTTATAATAATTTTCAGTATTATTTACATTTATTTCTCAATTTAAAGATTCTAGGTATTCTAAAAAATTGCGGTCGAGATTTCCAACTACATTCATGTCCATAAATTAAGGATAATGAAGTTCAGGCAAAGAAAGAGACAGAAGCAAAACAAATTTGACTTATTTGTAAAGTCTGTTTATTAAACAAAAGGTAAAGAGTAAAAAAGATGCTATATGTTTGATATAATTAATAAAATTGCGATTTTTACTCCTGGACAAATTTCAAAAAGAACCTATTTACAAAAAACAGTATAACATGGTTAGTATGATGGTTAATATGGAGTATGTCTCCCGGACGATGCAATACAGGCCTTACAACGCCTAGGCATGTTGAATATCAAATTATCAATCTGATCTTAGGGAATATTACACCACTCATCAAGCAATGCCCTCGGAAGTTCCGGTTGACAGGTGGGAGGGGGTTAACGGGTTGCAATTCGTCGGCCAAGCATATCCCACACATGCTCTATTGGACTCAAGTCCGGTGAGTATGCTGGCCAATCCATACGGGTGATATCCTCCAATTGAAGGCATTCGTCTACAATGTTTGCACGGTGAGGACGGGCGTTGTCATCCATAAACAGAAATTTCAGCGCCCATGGCGCCCCGAAACAAACGTACATGTTGTTCCAGAATAACATCCGGATAGAGGTGGCCTGTCATCGTTACACTCTGAACATGCAGGTCAGTTCTGGAACCAATAATAATTCCTCCCCAAACGATCCATCCTGCACCACCGTAACGGTGTCGTTCAATGGTGTTCTCTTGGTGGTAACGGGTACCTGGCGCTCTCCATAGAAAGTCCGGCGAGAATCGGACTGCAAACTAAACCTGGACTCGTCGGAAAACATCACACAAGACCACTGTTGCAGTGTCCATAATGCATGCTCTCTACTCCAGGTTAATCGCAGGCGAGAGTGAGTTGCGGTAAGTGGAACACATCTGACAGGCCTACGAGCATATAGACCAATGTGCCCTAAGCGTCTGTACACGGTCTGCCTTGAAACTGTAGTACCGGTAGCTGAAGAGAGCTGACGAGACAGGTCTGAAGCTGTGCTCCATCTGTTTCTTTGGGCAGTAACTGCTAAATACCGGTGTTTATTCGGCGTTGTAACTCGGGGGCGACCTGTGCTGTAACATCTACTCACATTACTATCATCTTGGAATCGTTGCCAAAGCCTGACTCTGGGCGATTCCAAGTTCCTCGGATACTTCCAGCTGGGTACGTCCACATTCCAGTCGTCCGATAATTCTACCACGTAAAAAATCATCCAAATGCTTCCTTTGTGGCATAACTATGCGGTTATTGCACTGAAAGGCTTTTAAAGCGCTTGTGAACAATTTTAGTTCTTTGCCACCATTCCTTATATACCCCTCTCTTACACTCTCGTCATTGTGACGTACTGTCCGCGCCATCTGGTGGTTTCCTGTAATTTTTATATTCTTCTTCAAGATGTGTGTGATAATTCTACAGGTGAAATTTTTTATTTTAGAGTTCAATTTCTGTGTGATTCTGAATTATCCTTAATTTATGGACATGAGTGTATTTAACGCACGTTGGATAAACACGAATATTTAAATCTATGTTAAAAAGTATTTACATTTGTATTAAACATTTAAATATATTATTTTTATATAATATTTAAAAAATTATGATATAGATTAAGAGGTCTCCAAACAATGGTCGACAAGCACTTTGAAACATGCCTGTGTTAGGGTGCCGTACGTGTCTATCATAAAGTAGATGTCATTTAATGTCATAAAGTAGACATTAAATTTATTTAGGTAATTTCAGAATCTTCTTTTTCAATGGCGCAACAACCACATGGTGGCCAATGCCATCTACCTACTGTCAGATTCCGAAACATGAGAGGTTTTCTTTCTACGGAGAATGGTTGTTAGCTTTACGCCCAACAGTCTTATTAGACCGAGAGCTACGGTTTAAAGTGGATTCCAAGTCACTACAAACATCCATGGAATAGCCGGGACTCGAACCTGATACATCTGGCACCAAGCACCAGAGTGCTAGTCCCTCGACCATCAGGTCCCAGTATCAGAATCACATTTAAAAATTTCTAAGAAGTATGATATACCTAGTCGATTATTAATTGCATAGTATTGCAGAATCGGACAGTAGTGTACACATAAACGGAAGAACACTACTTGGGAATATACTGTTCGTTAATCTACGCACATTAACATAAGTAACACGATTAACAGTAACGGCAGGGAACTACTGCCACGTTTGATGCTTTCATGTAGAATCCCCAAGTGATGCAGTTGGACATTTCAGTACAATGTACTACAGGTTGTATATTGGAGTTTGGATTGTCCTATACCCTACTTATACAATCTCCTTCACGTCCGGAATCTATATTGCTCATTCCCAAAGAATCTCACACAAAGAACTGCTGGTGTAGACGTTCAAAGAACCCTCATTAAAAATCTATAAATTGTGCGGTTCACTTATTGCACATTGTAGCCACGTAAGCCGAATGCATATACTCAATTTCAAGTTCTTATTTGGTCAGCTATCCTGCTACTGCTGCGTCAGCGTGTAAAATAAAGAAACTATGAGAACATCCAGGATTTCAGCGCCATCTCTCGTGTCTGGAAAGCATTTTCGACCCAGCATTGCTATAGCTTTGTCACCGATTGTGTTGAAAATTGGCAAGTGGCCATTTTCAAACATAACAATGCAACAGGAGAGAAAGGTATTTTCTCAGTTTTTAATTTTCAATAATTTAAATTTTAAATTACACAACATCAAAATAAAATTAGATGAAAAAAATTCACACTATCTATTAAAACTTTTTCTTTAAAAACCGTTTTTTTTATGACTTATTAGCTGCATGTCTGACTAGCACCGTTAACAACAATCGATTCGTCCCTTTCCGACTTTAAACTGGATGTTTACTTTTTTTTCACACAATAGATAGTCAAACTAAACAGGAATCCTAGTTGCTTAGTTGTCCCAAACCTCCTAAACGTTTGTAAACTTGGTGCCTATAGAGAATAATTTAATATTAATTTTGGTGTTTTTGAATGCCATTATTCGCCGGTAAAAACCGCAAATATGCAGCAAATTCACTGAATACAGACATACACCGCATGATACCAGACCTATACATGGCATCCATTTTGTCGCCACATTTTTGAAAGAACATTCCGACCTATGATATCCGGGATGTTCTTATTCTCCTGCATGAAGCCAGAGGATTAACTTTCCGACTTGAGTAGATATCGAGCTCCTCAATGTCCTAACCCCGAACATTCGTCTCGAATTCGGTTTTCAGATTACGAATTTGGTTTCCCTTATTCAGAAAATCAAAGGACTTCGGTTTCCTTGTTTGGAAACTCAAATGGCTCCGGTTTTCTTTATTCAGAAACTCAACGAACTCTGGCTTCCCTGTTCAGAAACTCAAAGGACCCCAGTTTCCCTTGTTTGAAAATTCAAAGGGCACCGGCTTCCTTTATTCAGAAACTCAACAGGCTCTGGCTTCCCTGTTCAGAAACTCAAAGGACTCCGGTTTCCTTTTTTGAGATACTCAATGGGCTCCGACTTCCCTTATTCAGAAACTCAAAGGGCTCCGGCTTCCCTTATTCAGAAACTCAAAGGACTCCGGTTTACCTTTTGAGATACTCAATGGGCTCCGGCTTCCTTTATTCAGAAACTTAAAGGGCTCCGGCTTCTGTTGTTTGGAAATTCAAATGGCTTCGGCTTCCCTTATTCAGAAACTCAACGGGCTCTGGCTTCCCTGGGGTTCCAAACAACAGAAGCCGGAGCCCTTTGAGTCTGAATAAACAAGCCCCTTGACCCCCAGTTTCCTTGTTTGGAAATTCAAAGGGCACCGGCTTCCTTTATTCAGAAACTCAACAGACTCTGGCTTCCATGTTCAGAAACTCAAAGGACTCCGTTTTACCTTTTTTGAGACATCAATGGGCTCCGACTTCCTTATTCAGAAACTCAAAGGGCTCCGCTTCCTTTTCAGAAACTCAAAGGGCTCGGCTTCCTTTATTCAGAAAACTCAAGGGCTCCGGCTTTCTGTTGTTTGGAAACTCAAATGGCTCCGGCTTCCCTTATTCAGAAACTCAACATGCTCTGGCTTCCCTGATCAGAATTCAAAGGGCTCCGGATTCTCTTGTTTGGAAACTACTGATAACTAAAACTACTACTAAAACAGACAGCTACTGTCCACATTTAACATTTTTTAAAGAATCAATGAAATTTTCGTAACTGTATTGCTTTTGCAGCTTTACAGCTGTGAATCATGGTTTCTAATACTGATTGATTATTACTGAAATTTAAGGTTGAATTTCTAGTTTCCTGGTTATTTTTAAATAAAATTGCTTACATTAATTGTAATTGGCTACAATGGTTCGCTCCTATCAATATTAACTCAGCATTTAAAAGAAAATGTTTTCGGATAGAAATTGGTAATTATTTATTTTACCATCATAAATTATAAAATATAATTTCTTTTTATTATGAATTATATTATTATCAATACTAAGAAGAAATCGGCTGGATAATTTATGTGATTTATAATTAGAATACTCAAAAGCATATACAAGACTCTTATTGATTTTGTTATCCAATTGATTTTCATTAAAAAAAAAGGAATTTAAAAATCGAATTCTAATTATAAAGTTTTCAGTTTTCCTCGTTAAATTATGCAAATTTTACTGAATTTAAAAATGATGGTTGAAAATTTCTTAAATACATTTTTGTAATATTATATTTAATCAAGCATATCTACTTCAGACATGTAAGCAAATTTTAATATAATTAAAAGTTGATGCATAACTAAACCAAGTTAAAAATCTATTGCTTGAATTCTCACTGCTCTTAAAAACACCTTAACATGAAAGAATCCATTGCATGCTAATAATACGAAATTAATTCGTTCTCACTGGAACACGCACCCCTCTAAATTTATTGCCCCTCCGTTCATTATTTTTACCAGTCGAGTCATTAATAAATGCACGATTTCCTCTGACCCATCTCCCGAACAAAACGTGGCCAACCGTGATTTTTCTGTGAAACACCAATATAAACCACCCTGAGACGCACACACATCAAAACAGGTGTATCAAAATAAAATTAAAATAGAAGCACATAACTCTCTCTCATCCCTGTCAAAAAAGAGATGGCTCCGTTATAGGGGGAAGAAGATTCGGTCTGCGAGTGGAAGCGTGCAAGGGGGGGGAAGAGTGGGGTGGGTGGGAAGCAACCTTGACCACCCTAGGTCATTACCAAGCAGAAAGGCGGAAGACACAAACCTCTTTGGCATTCAGTCAAGCAGACGCCTTCCGATATTCTTCCTTCCTTGATCTCTCCTCTTCTTCCCCGAGTTGTTGTCACTTTGGATTTTCACTGCCACCGCTGGAAAAAGAGACCGGTGAGTGTGTTCTCGTTTCTCTCTTTTACTCAAGTAGTATTCTGGTCAAGGTTAAGAAGCTGCTTCATTTATTTCTTAATATTATACAATGCTAGAAGAAAATATGACGATCTCAATGTTTGTAGAAAGTTAGCTAACATTTTAAAGAATTTTACTTTATTTCGCTATGTGCAAACGATAATTTTCCAAGCAATAATTTTAGAGAGATTCGTATTGAGTATGATTAGAAGAAATATATTTAATAATTTTCAAACGATTTTACTTTGTTCGCATGTGCAAACGATAGTTTTTTCCAAGCGATGATTTGTAGAGAACTTCGTATTGAGTATGATTAAAGGGAATATAATTAATAATTTTCTAAAAGAATTTTACTTTGTTCGCTATGTGCAAACGATAATTTTTCCATGCGATATTTTTAAAAATGATTCGTATTGAGTACGATTAGAATAAATATATTTTAATAATTTTCAAAAGATTTTTTACTTTGTTCGCTATGTGCAAACGATAGTTTTTTTCCAAGCGATATTTTTAGAGATTCGTATCGAGTTCGATTAGAAGAAATATATATTTAATAATTTTCTAAAAGAATTTTACTTTGTTCTTTTAAGAAAATAACAGCGTAGATGAATATATCTACAAGAAAACAATGACTAAAAATATTTAATGGACAATAATATTAAATATAATGAACCACTCTTTTTGGTGATTTAATTTTAGTATTCTAACCAAATAATCTAGCTTTCGTAAATTAATAATATAAGAATAAATGTAAATATATTTTATAATATTATACTAAAGAGAAATACAATGATTTTGTAGTTAGTAGAAAATTATTTAACGCTTTAAAAGTTTTAAAAGAATTTTACTTTGTTCGTTATGCTCAAATATCGTTGGTTATTTTGTAGAAAGCTTTGTATTGAATGGATAAAGAACTTTTATTCGACAAAGTATTTTTGTTTTCTGGTCGAGGTTAAGAAGCTGCTCCATTTATTTCTTGATATAAAATTCTAGAAGAAAATATGACAATTTTGTTGTTGGTAGAAACTTAGCTAATATTTTAAAAGATTCTAAAAGAATTCGATAGGTTTTCCATCAGATGAATTTCTAGAGATATTCGTATTATATATCAAAGGAATATGATTAATAATTTTCTAAAAGATTTTATTTTGTGTTCTTTGGAGAAATTAATGTGTGAATATATCTTCAGAAAAGAATTATCTGTAAATATATTTTTAAATATAACAAACTAAAAATTAACATTGTACTTTTCATTGTAATACATAAAAGTACAGTGATTTTGTAGTTGGTAGAAAGTTAGTTAGTTGTTTCGAAAGTTTCTAAAAAATTTTACTTTGTTCGTTATGGACAACATATCGTTGGTTATTTTTAGAAAAACTTTGTATTGAATGATAAAAGAACTTCTTTACTCGACGAATGTATTTTTATTTTCTGGTCTAAGGTTAGCTAATATTTTAAAAGATTTTAAACGAATTTTACTTTGTTCGCTATGGGAAAAAAGATCGTTTTTCATTTGGTGTTCTAATTTAGTTTTTATTCATGGAATATAATTTTTATTTTTTTGCAAAATAATAATAATAACAATAATAATGAATACCTATTTTAATAAATAGGTATTCTTACTAAATTTGAAGAAAGAAGAATAACAATCTTTTTAGATGGAATTATCCACAGTTTTCTAATATATTTTACTTCCTTTATTTATTTGTGAAAATGCTTATATTTTAAAAATAATATTAAAAATTATGAAGCTTTTTTTTTTTAATTTACGTTTTATGGCATAATTTAACATCAACTCATGAAATATAATTTTTAATACTTTCTTAAGAATTTAAAATGAAAACAAATAAACTTTTTATTAATTATGACAAAAAAAGAATATAAGTTCTTTGTAAATGATAGTTAATATTATAAAAATTGCTACAAGATTTCTTTTTTCGCTAATTTGACCGACGAAGACATTTAATAAAATACAATGAAAAAATTCTTTTGCTTTATAATTTGGTAGTTTAATTCAGCAATGTCTAATGAAATATCATTTTTAATGCTTTATAAAACAGAAAAAAAGAGAGCAAATTTTAAGCTGTATTTCTTGCATACTTTAATTCAGTTGAATATTCGACAGAGTTTTAACATTAAATCTATACGTTTAAAAATCTATTTAATTAATTCAAAGATATATTTTTTCTTTTATATTTATTATTAAAGTATTATTAATATTATTATTAATTATTATTTTATAAGTGATATACAATGTAAAATTTTAACTTTTGTTTGATAACCGATTAACATAGAACTAAAAAATGCTTTGAAAAAACGCTAAAAAAAAAAAATTAAAAACAAATCTGTAACTCAAATAATACAGAAATTACAAAAAAATTTAATAGAATTAATTTATCAGAATTTTTTTTTGTATTTTAAGTAACTAATTTATTAACGTTAAAACAAACAATTAATTAGCAGTCTGAATGAAACAAAAATGAGTAAAAGGACAAATTAATAAAAAAAAAATTTTAAATTATTTAATTAATTCAAATTAATATTTTTTTTTTTTTAATTAATTAAATAAAAAATCTTAACAATAATAATTATAAATTATTTAAATTTGGTATTCTTAAGAATTATTATTAGCTTTCACTTATTAGTAATTTATTAATTTTAACTGCCATTATTGAATTAATATTAACAAACTATTTTTAGAATAAATGTAAGAAACATTTTTCAAAATCTATATTTTAAAATTTTAATCAATATTTTTAAATTTTAAACTAAATTTTCTAAAATATTATTAATTAGATTTACTTCAGACAGCTAAATGTACTACTAATACTTACTTTGCAAATATTATATTTAAAATTATGTCAAATTAACGTAGGAATATTACTGTAATAATTATGCTTTTTTATAATTTAAATAAATGATTTAAAATAATTCTGATAAAGTAGAAAAATTTTAAAAAATTGTTTTTCTGTTAAATAAGAGGTGAAAAATAGTTTTGAATTTTGATTCAAAATTTGTTATCATAACATTTCTCATAAATTTTCATCAAATCAAAAACAATTAATGTTAATAATATGTAATATAGCTAAAAATTATCTTTTTTTACATTCTCTTAATAAAAAGCAATAGTTTCATTTAAAGTTATTATTTAAAATATTTTAATAGAATAAAAATTTAAATGCTTACTATAAAAAGAATATCAGTTTCATTTTGTAGATCCTATTAAGGGATTTTCAAAAATGTTTCAATGTATTTGGTAAATAATCTTGAATATTTATATTATTTTCTTTGTTATATCATTAAATTGCTTCTAAAATCATTTTAGTCGATTTATTTTAATAGGGGGAAGAAGTCTAAATAGATCTTGATTTAAAATAAATAATAATTGCTAAGAAGTTTTTTAAAACAAAATTATTAAAGATATTATTTATATAAAAGTTATGAATGTTTCAATGCAATTGTAAAAAGGTTTATTTTAATTTTTAATATATTTGATGTTCATTTTTTATTAAAAATGACTTGTTTACAATATTACATTTCAATTAAATATAATATATAAGAATTTTTAGCAAAAATATTTTGCCAATTATATTTTATTTTAAAGATATATTTATTAATTGATTATGCACCCAATTATAGAAAAATCTTACCATTACCTTGCATGCATGTGAAGCACAATAGACTTTAGTTTTTCCTTTATAATTGATTTCTGAATTGTTTTATTTAATTTAAGTAATAAGAAATTTTGTTTATAATATTGCTTTGAATTGTTTTTACATTGTGTGAAATAAATTATTTTTAAATAATTTTTGCAAAATGATTCCCCTGTAAAATATTTTTAAGAAAAAAGCTAAATTGCCCTGTAGCTTAATAATTTATTAGAAAATGATAATCACAAAATACGAACGAAAATATGAAAAAAAATATAAAGATAATCAGCTAGGCCGATATACAGTTAATCCATAAAGTTTAGAATTTAAGGTAAGAACAAAACACATAACAGCAATTTAAAAAAAAAAAAAAAATAGAATTCTAAGCTATTTTTTTTTTCTTGAAAAATGTCATTTTAATTTTGAAATAAAATTGCTTTGTCTTTGCTTTCCACGATCTTTTAGAACAATTTTACATTATTTAATAATTACCTTGCGGAAGAAATTTAAATAAATATTATTTATAAAAAAGCATTGGAAAAAAAATTGAGAATGGTTAAAGAACCCATGGGCCCCGCTCCTCAATACTATACTCATATATTTTATGGGTAATAAATAAATAAAAATCGTAAAAGTATAGTGTTAAACAAAAAATGCAACTGTAAATAAGTTTTTCTGAGAAAAACACTTTTATTTAATTAAAAAAGATATATCGTGCCTGTTTATATCACGCTTTTAGATAGTCTTCTATTTTAGAAAAAAGTTTTTAGATCTTTATGAAGCCACCCATTACATTGAATTTACTGTGATTACAATTGCATATACTAGTGCTACTCTAATTTTAAGATCGTATGAAAAAATTATTTTTATGACATCCAACCAAAAAAATTAGTAATTTTAGATCATGGTGTACTTTAATTGAATATTTAATTTTTCATAGCTTATTGAACATGCAATAAACTTAATTTAGTAAAATATGATCGCTAATTATTTATTGAAATAGAAAATTATTACAGTGCATATTTACATAAATTATTATTTTGTGTCAATTTATATATTTTTTTTTACTTTAAATTTATAAAAATAAAAAATTATGCAAAAAAAATCTAACAAAAAACACTTAAAAATTTTATAATTGCCTTAATCACGAAGAACATCAAACAAATCTTATCTTATCACTGTCCAAACACAAAATCCTTTCGTTTGATAAAACAGACAATGCTAACTCCTAATCACTTTTATTTACAAATAATACAACAAGTAAAAGTCTAAAAAAATTTTTTATCAACTTCTTTTGCCTTTCTTTCCAGAACTCTTCAGGCAATTTGAGTTGTGGTTATAACACAATGTTTACAGCTTTGTGGCTACTATCAAAAAGAATACTCATCCGCGAATAAAAAACTGACAAAAAAGGCAATTTTGTGAGCGGCTTTTTTATGTTTAGCAGGTCAGACGAACAGCAAGCAAACAGAACAAATCGCACAATTTATCTCCAAAAAGAACTCCTTTTTTTTACCTTCTTCTTGTTGGATGGTTTTAAGATAGGCAAATTTGAATGTTCGACGGAGCATAAAAATCTTGTATGTCTCCAGACATCTTGTAAGGAAATGGATATAATGATACACCACCGTTGGTGAATACGCTAAAACTAATTTTTAAAGGTGTTGCTTTACATCTAAATTGCTTTTGATAGGTGCACATTTTGTAAAAGAAAAAGATTAATACATTCCATTTTAAAACTTTTAAGATCGAATCAGATGTTTATGATTTTTCACAAAATTTGAGATAAAATGTATTTTTCTTGATGTAAGTAAAAAAAAATTTTAAGAGTTATATATTTCTCTAAAGAAGAAATATGGCAAGTTATCTTTCTTTAAAAATATTTACGAAGATTATTAATAATTTATTTAATTAATAAACATTTTTCGAGTTTAATTTTTGTTCAATTCAATGCATTTGTTTTTCGCCTTATTTTAATGAAGTTTGTTAATATGCATTTTTTAAGAGGGATTCACAAATGAAATTTAAGTTTATTTATTTATCTTTTATGTATTATTTTCCTTTATTTATCTTTTATGTATTATTTCCTTGTTAGGGGGCCTGATGGCCGAATGGCTAGCGCTCTGGCGTTTGATACCGCAGGTATCAGTTCAAACCCGGCTTTGCCATGGGTGTTTGTAGTGGTTCGGAATTCACTTTAAGCTGTAGGTCCCGGTTCTAATAGGATCGTAGAGCGCTGCGGGGGCATTGTTACTCCGCGCCCGTGGCTTACCATCAAGTTACACGCGCCCCCTGGATAATGCAAAGTGAGTAACATCGGTGCAGCCCTTACGGCGAAAGATCATGGTCTATTTGCCAGCTGCATTAGAAGAAAAAAAAATTTTCCTTGTTAGAATGTGAAATGCAGCTTTTTAAATTTTAAAAATTACCGAATTGATTGTCATTAAATAACTGATTAGTATATTTATCAACTACCTAATAATATTATATTCTACAAATTCGAAGCACTTATAAAAATATACTGAAACCGTAAGTCTTGGTCTAGTATGACTGTAGAGTGTCGGGTGTAAGGCTGGCAACCCTGCAGCGTAAAAAGAAAACATCTGCCAGTAGGCAGACGGCCATGGTCCAACATAGACTGTAGTACGTAGTACCAGGGAATTATATATATATACATACGTACATAAACTTATACATATTTTGAATAATGTCAAATTCATACAAGGAAGGAACTGTACATTTAAACTTGAAAATAAAGGTTAAGTTCGAACTGATGCAAAAAAAGAGAAGGAAAAAAAAAAGCATTATTCCTAAAAGCAGTTGCTTGGATAGTTCAAGACCATTTTAAACCGGTATCAGTTACATTCTGAATAATAAGTTTTCTTCAAAATTATAATCACGATTAAAAATAAAGCATTTTGAGGCCTTTAATTTTCTTTCACTTGAAGTAATCATGATGCTAAGCTTTTCATAATAATGTTATAAATTTTCTATAATGAGTTGTTTTATCTTATTTAAAAAATTATATTAAGATACTTCCTAAGTTAACAATTTAACTGCTTTCTCATAAAAGTTTTCTGCGTATGCAAAAAGTAACAGTAATTCTATTTAAAAAAAGTCAATGAAAATTTAATGTTTTAGAATTATTTATGTATATAATGATAATTATTATGTATAAGACCCCAATATAAAATTAGATCCACTAAATTTCGTCATTCTGAGCAAATTTAATATTCATAAAAGAACCATTTATCATTAAGGGAATATTAAAAAATTCTAAAATATTGTTAATTTGAGAAATGCATTAAGCCTGTATTTTATTCACTAAGTAATATATTAGTATGCTCTATAGAAGTACCTATTTGTTATGGACTGAAATTATCGTAATATTATAAAATATATTCGAACCGTTGATAAAAAAAAAATCTAAATAATTGTAGATTAGGAATGTTATTTTTTTATCAATTTTTTTCTCATAGTACTTTCTAGTTACATGAACTCTTCGTTGTGGTTCAATAATTTTATTACAAATTATTACACATTGATAAGATGTCGAACTTTTAGAAGGAGAAAAAAAAAACGACTTCTCTTTTTAAACGCTGACAACTCCATCTAGAATAAGAAAATGGTAAATAGCAAATAAAAATAAACACAAATCGAAAAGGTGAATACTTGTCATTTTTAACTCAACTACTCTCTAATTTTAACTCTATTGTTAAACAGATTTACATGATCTGTCATAAATAATTTACCATAATGGGAACTATTTTAAAAAATATCTTTTGCTCTCTAACCACTGTAATGTCAGGACAAAGCACTTTCACTAACAGCTATTTTTCTACTTTTTTTTGTGCTCAATTCTAAACCACTTGAGGTTTTTTTATTGAGCATAAGCACTTCTTTCCCACAAAAGATTTTCTTCTTTTGATCCTAAAAACTAACCACTAATCTATTGACTTTTTACCCCTCCCTGTTCTTTTTGCATGTAAAAATTTACGTCTGGAAAAATAATAGCGCCACACGTGGTTAAACAAGTCAATGCTCCATTGAATCGCTATGCTCAAGTGCTTACCGTAGGAATGGAATGTTTTGGAACACAAAAAAATGAAATATTTACGGCAAGGCATTTGAAATAATTGATAGAAGTTTTTACTAATGGTGCACACGTTTGAATGAACTTCAGAGTTACAGCATTTCATGGTGTGTTCCTTAATTGATTATACTTCGTAGTCTTTTAAAAAAAGAGTTGCAAGTGAAAAGAATTCAAAAAAAATTTCTTTAAGGAACTTTAAAAAACGGAACATCTTTACTGGAATTTAAAAATTAACGTTTTTACTAGAAATTCTTTTACTTCTTTTTACACAGTTGCAAAGTTCTTCGTTTAATTTAATTATAAAGTTCTAAAGCCGCAAGAAACTTAAAAAAAGGAATAAAAATATACTGGATTGAAAAAGGCGTTTGAAAGCTTATATGTTTTATTTATTTTTTATTTTTATTTTTATTTGTTTATTTATTTTTATTTTATTTTTTTGAACATTGCTCTTCTTTTATTTGATTTAGACTATGATAAATCTTCTTTTTTAAATCTTGTTGTTTGAAATCCATGATTAAGAAAAACAGCCTTTTTACACTTTTACAATTCTCATTTTTACAGATATTTGAGCATGAAATCGTTCTCATCTTTATTTTAAAAATATACAAAACATAGTTATTTTTGATATTGAATTTCAAAATTAACACTCAAACAGAATGCCGTTAAAATAAAATTATAAATACTGCTAAAAAAAACTGTAAGAAAATATGTTATTAAATTTCACCATTTTCGAAATTTTTTTAATGATTTAATTTACATCATATTTTAATATAATAATAAAGAAAAACTTTTTTTTTTCCTTAACTTTAAAAATCTCAGAAACTTTACTTTTTGATAAAACACGAAATGTTACCATTTATTAAATAAAAATACACAATTGAATAATATTTCACAACATTAATTTAAATCTAGGCATAAAAATAAGGCTTTTCTAGAAATTTTAATGAATATTGCACCATACATAATCGCTTTTTATAGCTAGATAGAATGTTTTGAACCATTTGCTACAATTCCAAAGTATCACCTGCCTTTTTTTCTCAGATAAACCAGCAGAAATAACCGTGAAAATCTCCTCTTCGAAGTACCTCAAGGCATTCACCTTTTTTATAAAGTGAAGGTCACGAAAGTAGAAGATTAATATTTATGTAATTTGCCAATCAAATATCAGTTTGGTACATGCAGGTGGTGTAATTAATTTATCTTCATGCAGAGGTATTATGTTTTTAAACATCACGTTTATTACAAAGAAATTTGAATAACAAAAGTTGTGCTTTTATATTAAAGCATTAAGTTATAATATAATCTTTCTTTTAGAAAATTTTTTTATTTGTTCTTCACAAATTGAAATGATTGTTTTCATATCACTTCACATAATATTTTGAAAAAAAAAAATATATATGAAGCTTCTATAAAAAATATTTCAGTGAAGTCAATTATCACATGCCGTTTTATGAAATATCAGGATTCATTTTGTGATTTACAAAAATGTACATTCTTAGCATTTTAAATGATTTTCTGTTTTGTAATTAACAATAAATTTTATTCTAATTTTTATTTTTTTAATTTCCTATAAAACGTCAATATATTTAACAACTGTTTTTTTAAAGATGATCTAAGATATTTCATAAAAATTCATCTGTTGTATAAATATTTTTGATATAAAATATAAAATTTTTCATAAAGGCATATGAATATGGTTTTAGAAGACGTCTTAACTAGTACTTTTGAAAACTGCTCTTATTATTAATGTAATCCATCTATAAAATTATATTAACATAATTCATTATAAAAATTATCAATTTAATTTAATTACTTATGTAATCCATTTATAAATAATTTATTCATAAAAAATTTTGGGGGAAATTAAAAATAAAAATTACATGATGATGCAAACATGTAAAAGATTTTGTTAAATATTTTTCAAATCATAAAATAATAAGTTATTAGTGATTAATAATAATTATTTTAATTAATAAATTAATTTATTATTATTATTAATAAATGAATTAATAATTATTTTAAGTTGTCATTGACTCACACACAATGGATCAGTTTAAAGACTTTTTAATATCAGTTACTCCAACAATATTTAATAAACTACTTTTATTTTTAAATATATTAACTATTAACTTACGTTGATAAATATATATTTATTTTTTGAATAAATATATATTTATGAATGTAAGTTCATGTATTTAATAATATGTTTTTCAGTAAATATTTATTACAAATGTATACAGAAGCGGCTCTTAAACTGATTTCTATGGTCCACTTAGATTATTTGCGATTGCTGCCTTTTGCAGATTTTTTTATTTTCCTTTTTAATAAAATTTTCTTTTCTAAATGATACTAAATAAATCTAAATGATGAGTGTTTTAATAAGCCTATTTAATGTAATTTTTAAAATTAATTGATTAATTACATTTCTGCAGTGTTGTCAATTTAACCATTAAACTGATGTTACGATGACAAATTACTATTCTAAGAATGTTTTTCAATTGTTGTTTGTTGTTGTTAAAGTTTTATTTATTTTATGTATAAAATCAACTTGATTTTTCAGTCGATCAGTTTTTAATTAAGTTTTTTCAGTTTTTTGAATCAGGTTGATTTTTCTTGCTTTGATTTTTATAGTTACCAGCAGTTAAATAAAAAAAATTATAATGTAAATTTCAAAAATTCTTATTAAATATGGATTGATTGGCCTGTTAATATGTTAATTGTAGTTATTTTAAATTTTAAGAAGGGATAATGAACATGAAAAGCATCACTTCACCAAGCAAAGAATTTTTTTAAAAAAATTTAAGGCATTTATTATAAAACATCAGTTAAATTTATTTATATCATTTGCAATAAAACTGTAATGAACTTCCTGTCTGTACAGAAATCAAAGCCGTAACTTCTCTAACGGAATCTCTCACAATAATGCATTTCTTCCTAGTTGGAATTTCCCTTAAAAACTGCCGAATTACGAAATAGTTTTGACCGCATTCGGCATCACCTTTTTCCATACCATTTAGAGACGGTGGCACTCTGCATAAGTACTATGGTCCACTGCATAGCACTAATGATGGACGCACGAGATCAGCACTATGCATGGACGCTCGCGTGATGGTGAGAGTTTCATTGCCGAATCTTCAGACGTCGATGTCATTACCATATCAGGTTAAGATGATAAGGCATAATCATTGCATAAGAGAGGTAGCAGGTGTCACCCCGGTCGTAATTAACGAGGTGCGAATGGGTGAAACTTTCCATCAAGCATTCCTGAATGCATATACCATTATGAATATATTTTTCTGATACGTGTCTTTACCTCTCAGTAACTCTTTTAAGGAACAGAAAGACGTAATAGCTTTTAGACATTAGAAGTTTCTGGCAAAAAAAAATGAAAGAAACTGATGAATTCGAATCATATGGAGTCATTCAAATTCACCATGGATTTTTTAGAAAAATGAACGTAGTTGAATGAGAGGAAAAAAAAGCAAAGAGAAATATTTCCTGAATTTGTTTCCAAACAATTTTTTAAATGTTGATTAACGAATCCAAATAACTGGCTAACTTCTTAAGAATTTATTGAACTGGGGGTTGAATTTAGTAATATTTTGTTAGGAATAAAGAAAAACTAAAAATTTAGGAAATATAACAATCTATAGATGAAATTCTTAGTATTGGATGTGTAGAAAGCACAATAGAACAGTACAAGAACTGAAATCGAACTAATTCAATAATATTGAAATATCATCCGAATTCGTGATGAAGTAGTTTTTAAAAAGGCAAAAAATTTTTCTTAAGTTAATACCTGAACCTCATTTAAAAAGCACTAAAGCATATGAATGAGTTAAAATAACTAAGAAAGCATTTACATTATTTTTGATAATAAATTTTATAATTACATTAATTATTTCATCAATTAACACTCAACGGCAATTTTTTTAAACATAAAATATTTTTTCTTTCAATTGGTTACCAAATCCTAATGTTAAAATTCCTGTACATTTCACTCTTTGTTTGCATATGTTAATCGTTCAGATAATTCCAAAATTACTGTCATAATTGATCTACATTTAGATCTTTTTTTAGTCTGCTCCTAAATGCTCCTAGCCAAATATTTTAAAAGTGATAATTATGTATTGAAATGAAAACCTAATCAGCAAATTTCATGCTATTAATTTTTATTTAAATAATAAGGCCGTTTCCTTAAACAATTTATGCAATTTTTCCAGAAATAATATTTGTAAAAATAGTAGTAAAAATTATCTCTCTACAAATAACATTTTATTTTTCACAAGAAATGTTTTAAAAAATATTATTTTTTAAAAGATTCTTTCCATTTCTATTTGTGTTTATAAAAACAATTCCATTAAAATGTTGTTTTTCTATTGTAAAATATTATTTGATTCATAATTTCTGTTATAAACATTAAAAGGTTCTTCAATGCTTGTAGTTTTCCATAGATGAGAGTAATAAGATTAAAAAAACAAATACACAAATTTAATATACATTATATCAGATGCCTTGAATGCCAATATTAGCATTGCCCATCAGAGCATGCAAATCCCTATAATTCTCGATTTGAAGGTAAAAGTTCAATGATTCTTTACCGCGACCTATAAGTGTTAAGGTTAACTCTTAACACTTAAACCAATTGAAGTTTTCCCGCAACAATGGCTTTCCCAAAGAAGATTTTTTTGTTTCTGTTTAATTTTACTGAAAATGAAGTCAAGATCTTTCTCCTCGTTCTTTTCAAAACAATGTTCCATGTTTTCCAAATATTGGACTTCGTTATAGTGATTATATTCTTATTTTATTCGTGTAATCTTTTTATTGTACTTTTAAGCTTTGCAAGTAGTTTTATTTTTAAGCATATTGAGTCACACAAATTTAATTACTTTCAGTAATAGCTCAAGGGTGAAATGATTTTGTTCAGCATTTTTAAAGTTTTTTATTATTACATGAAATTTAAATTGCATTAACGTGACAGTATTAAAAACTATTCTCTGTAAGCAAGCGTAAGAATATTGGTTAAGGAAAGAAGAATATTTTTTGGAAAACAAATTTAAAATTAATTATTCTTTAAAAAATCTTTAGTCATGATAAAACATTCTTATTCGATAAATTATTGTTCTTAAAGACGAATTAATTATTCTGTTCAGTTCCGAAACAAATATGTCAACAAAATTAATAATCATATGCCCTTTTAAATAGTATTAATTCTGTAAATAGTTCTTCTTAATCTACCAGAATATTTGCTACTGCAAGTAAGAACAAGATGCCCTTTTGTTCTAAATATGGCCGTGGTAGTTCTTTAATGAGCATATATTTAATGCAATCTTTTGCTCGCTAATGTTAACAGATTGAGTTAAAGTGATGCTGAAACCGATCTAAAATTGAACAGATATTTGACCTTTTTTAGAAACAGCCTTTCATATAAATTGCTCTGTTGAAGCGTGATGCAGCAATATTCGAAATGTTTATATAAACAAACAAGTTGAATCTTGGATGAATGGTCATGCATAAAAATGTGCAATGTTAACTTAGGAGTTATTTACTTACCTCTAACATCTACCATTTTCAATGGCTCATTAAAGTTTTCATTTAAACTTTAGTATCACTTCACTGAATTCTAATATGATGTTTATTTCTTCAAGTTTTTTTAGTATTGTTTTTGTCTAGTCCATTCATAATGCATATAGTTATTTAATTTTCTTATTATGTCCCCCGAGGGCACATTCGATGTTGAACAAGGTTATTTGATAGTTTCATTGAAGGAGAATGAATGATTTAATGAGGTAAATATTTTATATTACAGGCAAACAGAAAAAGGTGATTATCACCTCAATAATTTCGTATTATACATTAAAATAATTACTACCAACTAATTGGAACTACATCCTTTACAATGAAAAATATTCGAACACACAAATTTGTATTTTTAGTAGAGAATTAGAGAAACTTTGCTACATCTGCAAAAAAAAAAAAAGTTTAACAATCGAAATAAAAGTTAGTATATAATTTTAAAATTATAATATTCATATTCATACAACAGGAATGCTTTAAGCAGAAAAATAGATACACTCTTAATAAGAATGAAGGACAAAATTTGTTTGAAGTTAGAAAAAATTAAAACTAATTAAGGTACTTACGTATTAACGATACCTTGGCGACAGACTTGGTGGTTTTTAAGTGTCGCCAATCTTTATTATTTGGAATAAAAATATTTTGAAAGCGTTTTGATTTTAAATGAAGTGTTTCATATATATTTTATTATTTGGAACAAAAATTTTAAGTGTAGATTGGCGCCAAATCTGTAGCTGCGGTTGGCGCGTGTGCTCTTTATTAGCCCAACTATCGCCAAGGTACCGTTAATACGTAAGTACCCTAATTAAATTCAATTTTTAATTTTTGAAAATAAGAGAAATTAAGAGACAGGCAACCTTAAGCTATAAATTTTAATTATTTAATATATAGTACATGTCACGAATTTTATTCTATATAGAAGTGGTTTATAAATAAACTATTTCTTGCTAAACTGATCAATATTTTTTTTGGTTGCAAATATTATCAATTCAAATAAAATATGTTTTTTAAAAAAACAATAACTTGATGAATCATTCTTATAATTTTATTTTTCATAAATCTAAATTAATTCAATTAGCCCCTCATTATATTTCTGCTCTTCTTATACTCGTAGCACATTCAGATATTTCTCGTGATGTTTTTTAGAAAAAAAGGACACTTCGACTGTATCAGTTTTTTTTACAAAAAGCGTTTGCTTTGTATCCCTACAGACACGATGTAACGAGGGTTATTAATAAAGCATTACCGTGATACAAACATCAAATTTTCAGTATTCCATACATCCTATTGTTGCATTCATTTTTTTTAATTATCTTTTAAAGTTCACATTACCGAAGAACATCCTGAAACTTTTCAAATTTTTGTGACAGTAAGCCATAAAAATCTTCACACAGAAAAAAAGGATATTTGAATAACCTGAGGGTTATTGAAAAGGTCTAATTCCTTGGGTGTTATAGAACAAAATGGATGAATGATGTCCTGTCAAAAGATATGACAAAACACGCTGTCTGCCTGAAGTAAATAACCGTTCGGTTCTGCTTCGATGATTTGAAGGACAGAAATCGCTTTATCAGAACTTCTTGCGAACTGAACGTTTTGTCAGACAAAAGAACGTTCTTGATGGCTTACTCTATCGAATTTTGGCGGCTGGCGTACCTTGATGACAGCAAAATGGAAGTTGAAATGTGTTTATTACACGCTCCTAAATGATACCATCTGCGCTATCTGAAATAAAATTCTAAAATTCTACCAGCGTGCACATGTTTATTTCTTTTTCTTTTATGTGGTTGCTTGGTGTTTAATGGTTTTTTGAAGGCGTTAGCCTTTTCTCCTTCTTTCTTCGAATTCTTCTACGCTCTTTTCAAAACAGATCCGGAGATTCAAGATTTAATGTTTCAAACTATTCCAAGACGCCATATGTGTTCCGGTTCTATGTGCTTAATTTATACGCCCATAAATGTAATGTGTCGCTCATACTATACATGCATTGTATCTACCGCACTAAAAACGTTGCCGAACAATACTTTAAAAATCAACGTCCTTCAAATGTATGTATAGAGTAAGTACTGTTCATTCAACTCTGAAAGGTAGACATCCGTTGAATAATATTGTTAATACATACTTTTCAAATGGAGCATGAACAAATTTTTCTTTTGCCTGCTTTTAAAATAATCTAAAGGTATTTTGTTAAATATTATAGAATTCTGATGCAACAATATTTAATATTAGGAAAATCAGAATTTTTTTTTCTCATAATTAAAACAATATTCCGTTGTTGGTTAGTCAATTATTAAAATAGAAAAAAAAAAATTTTGATCTCCTTTGCTATTGGGAAGTTTGCGGTTTATTTTTAAATTTCATTAATGTTAAATATTTAAAATAAATTCGAAAACATAATGAAAATTATAATTTCTTCATAAAAGATTTATGAAAATAAAAGTTAATAGAATGAAGTATTTTTTATGATGTTATATATAAAAAATTTCATTGAATCTTTAAATAGATTTTAGAAACGCAGTGAGAACATCAAATAAATTTTATTGACATAGATAAATAATTTATTAAAATATTAAAAAGTAATTGCTATTATTATTTATACATAAATATTGTTTTTTAAGATTATTTATTAGTTTTGAAGACGAGGTAATTTAAAATATAAATTACTCCACTTAATAATAATTAAATAAAAAGTAAACAATCAGAAAATAATATCAATATTTTCAAAAATATTTTAATGAGAAGCATTTTGTTTAGGAATGGCATTAAGAATTAGAAAGAAACTTTTTAAATGTATATTATCTTTTTTAAATGTTAAAATTGCTACTTTTTATACAAAATCGCTAGATTATTTTGAGAGTTTTGGCTTTTAGTGAGAAAATAGAAAAAATAAGTAAAAATTTAAAAGTAAAAATAGTAAAAATAGGTAAATAAAAAATAGGTTAAGTAAAAATAGTAAAAAATTTTTCAGAGCAATGAATTTAGTTCTTCCGTGTGTAGTTATGCATAAAATGTTTCGAATATCTTCAAAGAATATAAATATATTATAATAGTTTAAAATAACAATATTTTAGTTTTACTACAATAATCTTCTTTTTTTAATCTGATAATGGCAGATAAGTTTTAAAACGTTTTATTGTTGTGTGAAAATGTATCTTTCTTTCTTGTGCGTCTTGTGTGTAAAAGTCAATGCTCAACACTAAAAAATTAAATCTCGTTTTAGAAATATTATTTTTTATAAGACAAAAACATGTTTATGACTTATTTTAAGTATTTCTGAACGAATAAATTATAATTGCTAATTTTATTGGAAAAATACAAGATTATTTATCATAAATGGGACAACCCATTGGGTTTCTTTTATTAGAAACGTTAAATATAGTTTTTTTTTTCTCACGGAAGTTAAAATTCGAGTTTTAAGCAGTAATAAATGTAACATTAGAATACCAAAACAAATTTAAGAACTCTTTTATTTACATTTTTTTCAATGACAGATTTTTTTTTATTGTAAAACTTTTAAATTAATAAAAAAAAAAAGTATTGAAAAAAAAGGCATGATTTTACAAAATTTCCATGATAATGTTTTACAAATATAAGGAATGTGTTAATTTTTAACATCCAGTTTATATAAATTGACTCTAAGATAAATTTATCGGTGATTATAACTGTACTTTTCTCGAAATTTTACCTTTTAATTAAATCTATTTGAACTGAACAAACATTTTGAACCAACTAAAATTGGTTAAATAAATAAATATTTTTGACCAAGGGGAAGACCGAAAAAGAGATGGGTCGACTGTTTAGACTCTCATTTTAATGTTATTAAGATCACAAACTGGAGGTCCACGGCCAAGAGGAGAACAGCCTGGCTGGATCTTTTAAAGAAGGCCAAGGCCCACAACGGGCTGTCAAACCAGTTATGATGAAATAAATATTTTAAATAAAATGAATTGAATTTTTTTATTTAAAAATGTAACTAAATGATTTTATATTTAATTTATTTTAATAAAAATTTTAAGTAGGACTCAATATAATTATGAAGAGTATTTATTATCATATTAAGAACACTAAAAATACCAAATTAAAAACAGTTTAAATTAATAAAAAAGAAATTTATTGCAAATTTGTGATATAGTTTAGCTTAAAGATAATTTTCATGTCATTTATTAATTTAAAAAAATAGTTGTTACTATAGGAATTCAAATTAAGCAATGGGTGGAGTTTTAAGATTTTAAATCAAGTCCACTTATAGTAACTTTATATCATAAGTACTAATTCATGCTTGACTATTATTTAAAAAAATATCTTTACCAGTAAAATGTTTTTCTCATTACGAAAACTCCCCAGGCATTTTGTAGAACATAAATAAATTCCAGAGATTTTTAATCATTAATTTTAAACCATTCAATATTAAGAAAAATAATTGAAATAAAATATATCAACATTAGCATCCTATTTAACTAATTTTGTATATATCAACAAAAATTTTAGTATCTTTAAGGAAGACGCTAAATAGAACGAATAATATCTAAAAATAAATATATTGCAGTGGGGTAGCATAGTTAACGGACCTCGAAAAGATTAGACGCGGTCTAGTTAAAGAGTTAGTCTCAGTTGATGAGATGAGTTCTGAATATTGAATTAATTATCTCAGATTATGGATTCTGAATAACCAAAGTTTTTTTTACATATTTTACAATACATTTTTAATTTGAGTTTAAGCAACCGGATTAGTTACGATTCATAACACAGAAAAACTATTTAGTCCGTAAACTTGCCGTATAATAATTGATTGTCAAAGAAATGAAAATAGTATTATTTAACAATTAATGATAAGTTGAATGTAATTAATGTAGGTTAATGAATAAATGGACAACAAATTGCTACTTTACCCTCTTATGATTATTGCTAACATATGTTATTTAAGTAATAATGAATAACACAATAATAACATATAAAGAACAGCAATAATTACAAAAATAATTTCTTTTATTATTTCTATTACCCGGATATAGATTTTCAAAGAATTTAATCTTCAATCTTAATATTAATCATTTAATCTTTTATTAGTTATCTTATATATTTAATCTTACTATTTTCATTAATATCAGCAGTTTAAAAATAGAACATTTTAAATAATACATATACGTATAAATATTTTTTATAACTGTTAAATTAATTCAAGAGTTAATTCCATTATCACATTATAAATGAAATTATAAGTGAATATGACTTAAAAATTCATTCATTTTAATGACTTAGAGTTATTAGAATTATGTAGTTATTCTGATGATTTTCTGTTTGGTCTATTGAAAATGTATCATTATTAGAATTAATGATGAGGAAATATATATATAAGCTAATTATAACAAGACAAGATTGATCAGGTGTCAAAAATTTTAGAGAAAAGAAAATTCAACAAAAAAAATATTTAAAAAAACACAATAAAACTTTTTAGTTATTTTTATTCTGCATCTTTTGAAATTCGATTATTAAAGTCAATAGCGCTGTTCAGAAATAAAATTAAAATTGGAGAATGATAATCTTTTAAATTAATTAAAAATTCTTGAGATTAAATAAGAATTATATTGAAGGATTTCAAATATATTTTTATTTTCGAAATCATAAATAAGGATTTTAACGTGTCCTTAAGTATGGCGTTATCAAAACTCGATTATATAAGATAATTAAGTTTGTATTTGCTTTTGTAATAAGCTGTTTTTAAAGTATGTGTCCGTGTAATTCAAGATGTACATCTGTTTATCTCTACAAAGCAGGATTTACAAAAAATAAAACAATATTATTTCTGTTGTTTTTCTAACTAATACTTCCAATTAATTTGACAACAAGCATTCAGAAATTTAATCACTAAAAACGCAGTGTTTACATGAAGCTGAATTAGAAAAAAGAATTGCAACGTTTTAAAATATACAAAACGTTTATTAAAGAATTTACAAAAGAATTCGGTTCAACTGTGATGCATCTTATATCAAGAATTCACATTTTAGTTATTTATTCTAATGATTTATTTTGTTTTAATTTTATTTTGTTGAAATTTTATTTTGTTTATATTTTGTTGAAAAGAATTTCGCAACAGAAGAATGTAATTCTCAAATCAAATTAAGATAAAAAAAATTTTATTCTTACATGCACGATACCCATTTTGTCCAAATGAATTAATCAAAAAAAAAAAAAAAATAATAATAATAATAACTCGTAGTTTTTTTATATATTTTGAACGGTTAATTGAATATGAATTTATATACATGGTAAAGTTAAGGTAGCATTTTTTTGTTGCTAAAGAATCATTAATTGTTTTTCAATTGATTGTAAAAACATTTATTTTTTATTCTTCATTTGAATTCTGCGTGTTTATATAAGACTGCCATAAAATATTTCTTTTAGTAACCATGAGATTTTACTTTAAATAAACATTTATTTTTGTATTATCAGTGGCACAGCAAAAATTCAATTTATGATATTTTTTATTTATGTTGGAATTTAATAAAAACTTAAAAATAAAAGATAAACTATTTATTTCAGGACATATCTTGCAATTTTCTGGTAAACTTAGATATCATTTCTTTCTGTCAAAGAATTAAATGATAAAACATCTTAAGTCAGAATAAATACTGATAACTTCCTTCCACGAATGTTTCTTACATAGTATGTTTATAATTAATCAAATTATAAACAAATTAAAAATCTATGATTTTTTTTTAAATATTTGGTTGAATCTGATAATATTTCAATTCTTATATCAGTTTTATAACTCTTATGGAAAATCGTCTTAATTATTAATATTCAATTTATCATCAGAGTTAAAAACAGTAAATTTATTTCTATATTTATTTTAGAAAAATGCTTTTTCTATAATATTTACAGTCATAATATTTCTGCAACACCCATTAAATATCTATCTTTGCAAATATTTTGTTATCTATTAAATAATGAAAATTTTTGAAGAATTAAAGGAATGCCAAAATAGCATATGTTTGAATTGGGACAGAAATTGGTTATTTATTTCTGAAATAAAAAAAATTAATGTTTTTGAGAAATTGAAACTTTTTAAAAAAAAGGAGAAATTTTTTTATAAAACTGAGGCATAAAAAACTTTTAAATCTCAAACAATTTTTTATGTTTTAAGTTAATTATTATTAGAACATTGAAAGCAAGTATACAATAAAATGTTTGATCATCAATAATTTTCTTAATTTTTAATTCGATCATTTTAAAATTGTTATGAGATATTTTAAAATCTTTGAAACATTTTTTTTTATATAGAATAAAACTTCTACATACACTGGACAATAAATGGAATCTCAGGATACTCTAAGCACTTCGCTGAGATACTAAGTATCATATCTATAAAGAAATAATGTCCGCAAAATATAGCTTAGAAAATCAGATTATTCTTTGAGAACAATATTTGCAGCTATTCATCGAACATCTTTCAATGCTCGATTTAAAGAATTCCACCATTATACACCTCCGCGTAGGGGTGTTGGGTGTTCCATTCCAATTCTAACGATTCGCAAAAAGCAATTGTAGCAATCCAACAATGCAATGACAGCAGATTTAGCAACGGTGTTTACCATAAAGTATCGTAAAAACGAACTATCGTGTGCACGGTGAACTTGGGACAGGTTATTATTTTTTTTTCTTCTTTTTTATTATTATTATTTTTTGTTAACCTCCTTCAACTTGCAACAAGTTTGTTTTCCCTAAGTTAAAAAGACAAGTTCACCCGACCTAGCTAGCAGCAGGGCATAAAAGAGTAAATGCCGAGATCCTTTGCCCACGACTCTGAACCAACCTCGTTAACAAGGAATTGCTGGAAAGGAGGATAAATAATCTTCAGTTCAGTCCTGTCTTGGTGACCCAATCGGCTTGTTAATCAGTTGAGCCGGACTTCCTCTCTGGATTTACTGCCTTCCAGTAAATAGAGACAAGTTCAACTCTATACTTCAACGGTCTCTTAAGAAAGGATTAGGGTAATAAATTACAACTGGAGTGTAAAAAATGGCTTACTTTATTGCAACAGTAGAGCTAACTATAAATAGCTACGTCAATACGAGGAAAATTACAATGAATGCTTGTGATGATATGGAACAATGCATTCGTAAGAATAAATTAATTATAATAGAAATATAAATGAAAGAAACATTTTTAATTTACTAAATTATAAAATAAACCACAATAAAAATTATTCTTGTTAATTAAAAATTAGTTTTATTAAAAATTACATTCTTATTAAAAATTAATATTCTAAAAAATATTTTAATAAATTTGGTTGTTAAGCGAAAATAACTTTTTAAATAGTGATTTAATGTAATAATGAAATGGGTTATTCATAACGCATATAACATTAAATTTTTTTTTCTGTGATAAAATAAATTTTAAAAATACAGGTTAATCTTTCTGATCAATCTTTATAGATTATATTTCTGATTTTACTTTTTACTTTTCTATTTACGTAAAATAAAAGAAACAGTTGCTTGCTTTAATTTTAAAGAATTTCAGCATTTAAAATTGACCGTGAATAGTAGTTTTGTTTAATATTTTATTAGTTGCATGTATTGAAACTGATGTGTAGAAAAATTTTAAAAGTCATCCTTTATTATTAAAAGATTTAAACATTTAGACGAAATTTCTAATCATATTTTCATATTAGATATCCCAGATTTGTTATATTTATATACTGCAATAACATATTTTATTGCCATTGACAAGTACATAACTTCTCCCTTTCGCTTACAGATATAGTTGTGCAGTTGTAAAAGATAGAAATCTATTTCTTCATAATGTCAAAGAAATTTAAAGGAATGTGAAAAAAAATAATAGTTAAAAAGAAGCCGCTCCTCATTAAACAAATTTGGTACAGCTAAAGAAAGTTTGTTACCGTCTCTGCATGTCATCTCTTAATTATTACATTTTCACTTTCATATTTGCATAGGCACCTGTTTCATGCTGAGAAAGATGCTATCCTTTTCAAAAAGGAATCCTTTTCAGGAATTCCTTATTACCCATTTAATTTATTTCTTTTTAAAAGTGGTTATTGGATTAGGTCAGTAACACTTGAAAATGAAATTGACAAATATAAAAAAAAAAAAAAAAATGAAAACAGCAATTAGAATCTAATGGTTAGAAAATTCCTTAAATAGTTTAGTATTCTATTGCATAACACTTTTTATACATTAGGTATTCCTTTAATTAAATATCGATTAAGTTAACAAATATATTTTTACGTGAAATATTCTAATCTAATGTATCTTCAAATGTATATACATTATAAATATTAGAATTTTAAATATTTATAAATATTAGAATACTAAATATTTATAAATATTCTAATTAATTTTCAAATGTATAGCTTGTAGATTCGTATATTTTCTATGAGTTAATGATTCCTAATTTATGATTAGAAAATTCTATTTAATTTAAGTTCTTTTTTATTGATGAATTATTCTAGAATTCACTGGATTATCTATTTTGTTAAATAAGGAATCAAAGTTTGATTCAACTTTGGTATTACATCCAAATACTTTCCTATTATTAGTTATTGAAACACTTTTTTTGAACAGCATAAAAATACACAAATCTTAATCCGCATGGAATTTAACCTATCAGAAAAGAAAATGGCATCAATCCAATTTCTCTCATGATTGAATGAATGCGTATCCTGTTATCTTTCTAAACAAATAATCCAATTTTCATTTAATCAAAGCATAATTTAAGAGCATTTGTATAGTAGAAAAAAACATAATTGGAATCAGCCAATCAATAATGTAGCGATTAATGATGGCAAGTTAACTCGAGTGGTCTGTCACTGACACGTTTCCAGGTGCTCCCATCAGAAATCGTGATCGACGAATCGACGTTTAACCATTAATCAATCGTCTGATGGGTGAGGCCTTCAATTAGAATTCGTCCACTCATCAATCTAACTATTGAATTAAGCGTCAGTTGCTACCGTTTCGTGCCAGATCTGATTTCCCAGGCTACTTCCTTGAATTCATTATTTTTCAGCAGCGATTCTCAATTGTCTCGATTACCAATGCTGAAAGCTATTTTGTCAAGCCAAAAATGGGCGTAATAATTACGTTTTCAGCACTTGCTGATTTTATGCAAGCGAGCACGAGTAGAAAACGTAACAGCAATGAGAGGATTGACTTTTTTGATTCTGCATGAAAGTGAATCGGAATGTTCTGTAACTGGTTGACAGTTCATTGTATCTTAAGAACACACACTGATAAACTTCATTGTTGCGTTACCGGGTAAATGTTTTATGAATAATTTGTGTACATTTCAAGTCACATAGGAATTAAAGCAACTTAATATTATATTAAAAAACAAGTGCTTCATTTATTGATCATCTGTTTTTATATACATTATATAATGCACAGTAAAACAAGTTTTCACAGTTTTCTGCAGGTTACTGATAATAAACAGCATAGTTTCTTTCCCCATATTGGGCATTTCCACCTGCTGTCATTTGCCACTACAAATGCAGGCGTGTAACAGATTCAATGCAACATAAGGGTGCACTACGATGAATTAATACACTGCATTCATATATTGCCTTTATAACTTAGAAAGGTTATTCCCCATAGAAGGCATTTAGGATGGGGTGGGGTAAGTTGCATGCTCCTTGAAGTCGATGAAAGGACATTCTGTTCGTCCAATCTATCGTATACATTTACTGAAATAGATAAGGAAGCTTTTGGTTCGGCATCTGGTTTACGGAATTCGAATCAAATTCCCATAGTTTAGAAGTCACACGCGCTATCCACAAGGTCTTTCCAGTCCATAACAAACATTCTAAATATTGGCAGGTAAACTGATAGCATTAAGCAGTGTAAATATCAGCAGTTTAAACTGATAGCATCAGAGTAAACAGTGTAAATATTAGCAGGGTAAACTGATAGCATCAGCGTAAACAATGTAAATAGGTAGTTAAAAAGGGAGCAATGTAAAGAGTATAAAAAACAGGAATTGTAAAAAAATGTTTTAAAAAGGATTAATAAATGATTGATTGCTTATATGTATTTTACATAATAACTTATAAAATTTAATGAATAAAAATAAGTTAATTTTCTATTATTTAACCAATTTTTTAAAAATCTGTATTTTATCAAAAATAAAAAGATTAGCAGACATTTGCATAACAAAATGACTTGAATAAAAAATAAATTTAAAAATTACATTTTAAATTACTTATGAAATGTTAATTTTTTTAAATTAATAATGTAATATTATAAAAGATAACTAACATTTATGATATTTTTCTTTCAGTGTTATTTTCTTATCTGAAGGAACACAAGTTGCAAAGAAACCATGATTCCTCTTGGAGAACACTAGCAATTATCCTCATAGTAGCAGTAGCTGTGGAATGTAAGTTATGCTTTAATTTGTCTCCGAAAATATGTAGTTTACTTTCTGATATAACTTCTGCAATTATTTTATTGTAACTTCATATGAAATTTTAAAACATTATTTGTGAATACTAATTTTTATAATTAATGTGAAGGCACTTTTATCAATTTTTGAAAGAAAATTTTAAAAAAAATGGAAATGGATTTTTAAAGCTGTATACACTAATAATATTATTTGATAGAATGTTATAGTTCAATATTTGCATGTTAATATTTTATAATCTATAAAATTTTAAAACTTTGTGGGTTAGTGATGGAAAATTTATTCTTTTTATGACTGTAATTATTTTCCAATTTGCATTCATGATAAAAAGAATAAAGAGAATTATAAAAAAAAATTATCTCTATTTTTCCATAGGAAATGTTCATATTTCAATTTCATTTTAGTAATTATTAATACTGGTAATTTATCTGCAGCCCTTTTATTTAAATCAACACTGTAAATATATACATATATAGTCTGCGAATAGACAGTTCGTAAGACAATTTGAAATTACTGAACAATGGCACAACAACCCCATGGTGGTCCAGGCAGACGGCCTTGGACCACCATGTGTTGTGCCAATGAGGAAGAAGAAGAATGAAGCTATTACCCTATAAATCTCCACGGAAGGCAGCATTATACTCCCACTCCAATTAGAATGCTCTAGAAATTTCAAAATTTGTTCATCAATTTGCTCCAACAAACAGTGTTAGAGAATTCTTAATAATGAATTTTTAGACATTCAAGTTAAAATTGTTTAGATTACGCTTATATTCTATATTCAAATCTACTCTTATCTAAGCAATTTTTAACTACAACGTCTAAACGTCATTATTCTGTAATTTTATCTGTTGGAATAAATTGATGAAATTTTTAAAATCTCTCGATTTAAATTCAGTAATAGCTATAAAGAAATATTAAAAATTCACAAAGATCTACCTAATCTAGATTTGATTTTTTAAACTAAAGTGTCGTGAAAAAGGGGGGGGAAAAAGACCACATCGCTTAAATCAAAGATTATTATACAACAGATAAATTGAAGATATCATTTAATAATAATATTTATTTTTATTTATTTTTACTTTAACTTTTAAACTAATATTTAAAATAATTTAAAATGGAATAACACGAAATTTTATTTCGTGTTATTTTAAACACGACTTAGTGTTTTTTCTAAAACTTTCCTTTCTCATTTTTTTTATCTATTATGTGCTAATAAATAAATTTTAAATATTTATCAAAATCGATACTTTTTAATCATTTTAAGATGAATAGAAATATAATCGATAATGATATATTTTTTAATTATTAAATAATAATAAATAACTCGCTTATATCAGAATCGATTAACATCAGTTTTTTGGGTAGCTAACACTTATTTATTTATCACACTTTTAACAATAGATAAATAAAATATTTTGAGAACTGCCAAAATAATATTCGTCGCACTAAAACATTTAATGGCTTCCGGCATTCGCTCAGCTGTTAGAAGAAAAACGAATAATGAAGAAGACGATGAACAAAAAAAAAAAATCTTGAATTACATTCTAAAAGTTTCGAGTAACAAGTAGGCACTGAACCGGAATAGCTGTGTTACGCTACTAGACCATTCGAAAAGCGTAATATAATTCGATGTAACAAGACAGCAGGGGGAAAAAAGGCTTATTTATGCCAAGTTCAGTTCGTCCACAATGAGTTTTGGGATGGCATCGCTTAAAAAAAAAAAAAAAATTGGGTAAGGACATTTAAAAGAATTTTCAGGTGACGGATTGTGTGGAATTCTTACACTTCTTTAGTTTCTGAGGTATTAAAAAAAAGAATCGTGATCGGTGAAAAAAAAATGTATGCAATGTTTGCCTAGGGTTTCATTGTCGTTATCTGATAACACTTAAGATTGTCTTTAGGCTCTGTGATTGATAGAGTTTTTTGGTGTTCGATGAGAATTACTGAGGCTAAATATTTATAATTTTAAGCACGTATAGGATATTACCAAAGCGTTCTTTATCAGAAATGTTCTGTAAAAGTTCTTAAGATGCTTATAAACACTTCTTTAAATCTCATAAAGATCTATAAGAATATTTTAAGAAATAAATGAAGAAATTATTAAAAAAAAACAGCGCAAACATAAAGCTAATTTTTATTTGTTTGTTATTATTATATTTCTTTTATACAAGGAAATTCAGAGCTATGTTTCAGTTATTTTTCTTCGTTATATGCAAGTATTCAATACATAAACACTCAGTTTTTTAAAAAAAGATATGTAAATTCCATAAAAAATAATATATTTAGTATAATAAAAATTTTTTAAGACTTTAACTATATTACTGACGAATGCTGAACAATTAAGTAAGAATTAGCTGTAATCGCAGCACTTACAATAATAAATATTAATATGGATGAAGCATGCATCATGTTCGTTACAATAAATAAGAATTTACAGTTTCAGTTAGTTCATGATATTTTCGAAATAACTATAAACAAAAATATGAATTAAAACAAATATAGCAGAATATATAGAATGCAATATATAATTTTAAATATTAAAAAACAAACAGAAATTTTTGAGCTCGAACTGTAAGAGAATTTACTTGAAGACGTAACTACAACGGTTGTGCCAGTTATTTAATATCTTTTTTGCTTTTTAAAAACCCTTCAACCTTTTTGCAAAATTTAAATGTTAAATTCTACTTTATTGGAGATATTTTTTTGCAAAGTAAATATTTAAAAATATTCAGAAAATATTTAGGAGTTTTTAAAATTTTAGAATTAATAGAAAGCAATATATATATTCTAGTGCCATTTTCAAATATGGCGTTACAAGGCTATTAAAATGTCCTGTTCTTTTTATTTTTTCATTATTTGCCAAGGCCACTATGATAAACATCAGATTTTTCCAAGAACTCTATTACAAGAAGGTACCTAATTAATATTAAGGTAAATGATAACAATATTTATCCGTTTTCTTGAAGAAGTAAGAAATAAATGTTTCTTATTATTTTTTATGTATGTAATAAATTTTTATATTTACGTGGAATATTTCCTTACTGGTTTTTCTCCCTTAATGATAAAAGTTATCCTATAAAATTTTTTTAAAAGTTGTATTTTTATTGTTAATCTTCCACTGGCCAACATAAAATTTTTTTACTCAGATGCTATTTATTCTTGAATAAAAAATATAAATTGAATTTACTTGAAAATTACTTTCACGTGTTAAAAAAAAAAAAAAATCAAAATCAAGAATTTATTACTACGCTTGGAATTTTTTTTTGTCGCACATTTTACAACTAGATACTTAAAGATGACAATTATTATCATATTACTCAAGTAATAAAGAGAATAAACAGAAAAAAACTAATAGAAAAATTATTCCATTTTTATTGCTCACTATCTACGCATCATTTACACGATTGTATTTTGATATCATCTAACGATGCTTAAAACGATCAGACATATTTTTTTGATGCGATATTACCACCCACATATGCAATTTATTTCCTATTATATTACAAAGCAGAGAAAATCAATTTTAATGATGTTCCAATTCATGTATGAAAAAAACATAATTCGTCACGGGGTTAAACTTCAATGTCATCTTCGTGGACGAGTAAGCAAAGTATAGCGTCACATGTTTATGACATTGTCCTGTTTGTTAAGTTTAACATAGAATAAAAAAAAATTTTCTTCTTTCCTTGTAGGGGACATTGTTGTCTCAGCCAGCTAGTTGGCGAAACAAGCCTTCTATCACCTTTCGACTCACTTTGCCTCCGATTCGAACATGGATTCTTTTGAAGGAATTCGAAGGCCATGTAGAATGTTTTTTCCTATAAATTATTCGTCTTCCTTCTTTTTTATTATTTTATTTAGTGCGCTCACCGTTAACTGGTCGAAGCAAACAGCGAACAACCATCTGCACACCCGCATGAACTTTCATCGTTTTTTTTTTTCTTCCTATTTTATTTTTGGTGAGGTTTTTTTTTTTTTTTTTTTTTTCGTTATTGATTATTTTTTTTTTTTTAATTCGCGCTGTTTTTGTTTTTGTTTTTGTGTTCTAACCGCTGCGAACGAGTTCCGTAAGCGATAGAGCATGTTCGTGCGAAGATGACTCCTCGCGATAATTTACAGTTATTTATTCGTAAACCGTGAACGAGTGGAAAATGAATAATAATAATATCAGAATGTCGGAAGTGAAGTAAACGCTGAACATGTTCAGGTTCTACAAAAAATTCTGTTTCCTAATATAGCGTTCGACCTCCATTTTTACAGTTTCTCAAAAGGTTAGAAAGTTGATCACATTCTTTTCCAGCAAAAGCAGAATCCGCCATAATCTCATTTGAAAATGCCAACTCACGAGATAATTTTCATTTCAATTTGGGAACGAACTTTAATGAGTTGGCAGAATAAGAATGCTTACAATATTCTCCAACTAGAATGATTACAAAGGCATGGAACAATCATAAATGTACGTTGTTGAAAGCCTATTGTGTAATTAAGCGTTATTACTACAGTGAGATGCTTTCTAATCACCGGTAGTTCAGTCTGGGAGAATTAGAGGACAATAAAATAATGAAATAACAACTTAACTCTAATTTTTATTTACTTTTATTTGTTTTTACTTTGACTATTATTTTGACGATTTACGGCAAACACGATGTATACTGCGTTAAATATCTTAAAATAACATTTGAAATTTATTTTTCCCTTTTACCTTTTTTTACACATTATAAAGAACTTAACACAAGCATACAGCAGCATGAATTCTTAATTATTTAATTATTTTTAAGTTTTAAATATAAATTTTGAAACTATAATTTACAAGTTCTTAAATCTTTACAGTTTTGAAAATCATTCCTTTATGTCTGCATATATATTATAGATATCCAAGTTTATAATTTCCGCAATTAAAAGTATCTAATAATTTTCTATAAGCATATAGCATGCAGTTATCCATTTTTTTATACTAGAAAACTATTATTTGATTACAAGTTATTTTGGGTTGAAATGAGATGGCTACTTTTTAAAAAGATAATTCTTCATAATACTTCAATTTTTTTCCACATTTTAAAATTGCAAATTTTTCGGAAAAAATTATTCTTTATATTTTGAGCCATATCAGCAATCTAAAATAATCATGTATTCAAGTTAGATTTTGTAATAGTTAAGACAGAGATTTAAGCTTTGTGGAAATCTAATTAGTTTTATAGTAATAATATAGCAACTATTGAAAATGCATTCATGTTTGTAAAATTAATTATTGATTAATATAATTATTTAGAAATTTATTTATATTTCTAAATAGGGAAACAATAATCATTTTTATATTATTATTTATTAACTTGTGTCTAATATTTGTTTTTATGTTAAACAATGAAACAATTCTCATATAAAATTTTTTTTACCTTTTTCAAATAAAAACAAATATGGTTATGTGTGTAATTAAGCAAAAACTGGTATCTATAAATTGTTTGAAAATTTTCATTTTCATATTTTTAAATTTAGGCAATTTATTTTTTTATCTTGTTTTAGAAACATGATTTACGTTTTTTAAATAGCATTGTGATCAATATTTTTGGTACTTACGTATTAACGGTACCTTGGCGACAGACTTGGCGGTTTTAGAGTGTCACCAATCTTTATTATTTGGAATAAAAATATTTTGAAAGCGTTTTGATTTTAAATGAAGTGTTTCATATATATTTTATTATTTGGAACAAAAATTTTAAGTGTAGATTGGCGCCAAATCTGTAGCTGCGGTTGGCGCGTGTGCTCTTTATTGGCGCAACTGTCGCCAAGGTACCGTTAATACGTAAGTACCCAATATTTTTATGTCCCCCCAATTATTGATGCTTAAAGAGTTATTTTTATTTGCATGTAATTTTTTTTTTTGATATGTAAAGTCAAAGTGAATCCTTTTATGATTTAATGAATTTAAAAAGATTTCGGCTTTAAATAAAACTCATTGTTTATAATATTTAACGAGCCTTTTTTAGTAAAAAAAAATCACACAACCAGGACAAAATTATCAATTACATTTGCGCTATTGATATATACAGTATAATTTTTCTCTGTCTTCCGGTATACGTGATATAACGATAGAATACAATCCATTATTATTTTTCAATGAATTTTAATTTAAATGAACTATCATTGAGTTGAATGCAAAAAATCTTTACATTTATACAAATAATATTAACATGCACGCATTAAAATCCTTCTGTTCCCTTTCATATATTATCATATAAAAAGATTTTTAAGCCTACTGCAGCTCCTATTCTTCGCCTCCCATTTCCTGTCTACCTGTGTAATCTAAAATTACATCGTGCAGATCGCACTGTAACCACTTGTGTAATCCATCAGAAAATATTAGTACTTAACGCTGCATTTTTTTTCCTATGTAGTTCTTGCACCGTGTTGTTCTTTTGTAAAGAACATTCGTTCGTTCCGCTACAATACATTCTTTCTTTCTCCCTCCCCCTTTCATTTTTTTTTCGAACCTTTCGTGATAACACGTCTTTTATATGATGGAAAAGAAAAACCTTTGTTTGGAAAACTTCCGTGTGCTCTGTGTTTTATTATTTCTCTGATTAACTAGAGCATCGCGTCTTGACCTTGATTTTTCCAGAAGGAAAAATAATAATCATAAAGTAAAAGGTGAGATGGCTAATTCAGAAGAAGACATGCACCTCATGCAATTTTTATGAAGTACATTTTTATGTTGCTGGCTAGCCCTTTCCGTTACAGAATGGCCCATTGTTGATGGAACAGGATTGGGTGAACTTTATAAAATGGAAAGAAGATATGAAAAATATCATAAGGTGTAATCAAGATATTAGATTGTTATACATTTTGTTGATTACAGAGTTTGCTCATAAATTTTGTATTAAGCATTAGTTCCCTTTGTATTCGAACGCTTATAGCAAAAGATTCTCAGCTTTGTTGAAGCCTGGAGCTCTGGATACGCAGTGTAATTTGAGCGTGGGTCACATACATAAACAAAAAAATCCACCATATATTTATTTCAATTACTTTCATAACTAATAATATGTTTAAAAGTTAAAAAAAGAATTCGATACATATTATTATAATAATGTGTTATTGGATTGGCCAGACTTAAATTGATGGATTAACTGATGTCATTTATTTCTATCTTGTTCTTTGTATTTTTTTTTTTATTATATCTGTTGACTTGTAAACTTGTCATTGGAAATAATAAAAATATTATGTTAATTATTTAGAATTTAGCTTGAATTTTATAGTAACCAGAGCAAACGCCATAAGTCGAATGAATTTTTTTATATATACGTATATTCATACTTAAAAATGTTTGATCATAAAAATATGTTAATCCAAACAGATTCAAGAATTTTAATGCAATAATTGCATCAACCACAAATATTTTATGAATCACAATTTAAAAATGGAGTATGTTTTTAACGATGTGTATCTTAAAAATGTTCGTGAATAAGAATAAATGTATATAGTCGATTATTAATGAAAGTTTTGACCTTCTAGTTTTTCAATAAATAAGAAAAATAAATAAATAAAAGTATTGTGTTGTTGTTGTTTCTTGTCCCACTTAGTCAACAGCAACATCTAGAACAACTCCATGAACCTGTGTGGAACCAACCAAATAATACCGAATCTTCCTAGTTTCAGTCTTTTAATAAATTCTGAAAATCTTTAAAATTATAATTTAAACTAACACAATGAGGCACCCTAACTATTCAGACAAAAAAAATATGAGCCATTACTTTGTCGTTATTTACAAATTTATTTTAGCTTTCAAACTATTATTAACAAACATATAAAAAATAACCAAAATAAATTTTTAATTGTATGTTAAAAAATGATATATTACATTTCGTAGCTATTATGAGTAAATGTTAGATTAAATATACATAAATTAATATTTCAAATGATAATTTACAATTTACATTTCGATCTTTTTCGAATATTTTTTTTTAAATTTACAAAACAAATTTTGGTTTAACAGATCATTTTATGATAAAAGTTCCGAATTTTGTAATTTTAAAACCAATAATATATTTCACTTCAAAATTATTCACACTTTAAGGGGAAAAATCCATTTTTTTCAAATGTAGTTTTTCTAGACGTTTAAAGTACATGTTAATAAAATATATTGTAAAAAAAATCATTAACTGAAATTTCTTTTATGTATTAGTGAATATTTTGAATCAAGTGCTTTGCGTTAAAAGAAATAATTTTTGTGGAGATTTGAATGAAAATTAAAAATAATTATTTGATATATAAAATAACTTGCAGTAGAAAATAATCACTACTTTTTAAAATTTCATAGATATTAATAAATTATTTCTTAACTTCTTTAAATTTTCGAAGCTTTTGTTTTGAGTTTAATTTATAATTTTTTTTCGTGTGTGAACTAATTTTATTAATGGTTTTATTTTATTAATAGTGAAGGGAAACATTATAACTTTAACCTAATCTTGAAAAATAAAATAAATTTTAATAACAACTACCATTATTATAAATGAAATTATAATAATGGTAGTTTAATTATACATTTCCTGCAGTTCACCTGGAAATAATTGGACTATATTTCCTATTCTTATACATATGACCAAGTGCACCAGACATGATTCAGCAGTTACAACACAAATGCAATTGTTTTTTTTGTGAAGACAAAGGACACTGAGTCATATTTAATTATTCTTTTTTTTTCTGAACTGTGTCTCTACCCTTGACCTGGTGCACCACTCACAAGTGAACAATTATAAATGATTGGCACTCGTAGATAGCCGACAAAGAAACAGATGTCTATTTCCCCGCATTCCAATCCAGTACTTCCCGAAACGGAGATTACCCGAGACCAGAAAAAGGTCCGAGTCACGAAAAATAATAGCAATCTATCAGCCATCCAAAGGGCAAAGGTCGAGCATCGAAACCTCTTTAAGGAAGTGGAGCAACTTCGGCCAAAAGGATAAGACTGCGGTGGGCATTGGTGAACCACTAGCACATGATGGTTGGTTGGCCTGAAGACAGGCCAAGGTCAAATCTTCTGTTTTCTCTGTGATCAAGGTAAAGGCCGCCTTAAAAGGTAAATGCCTTAATGCGATGGATAACAATATCTGTAGGCAAAACATTACATCTTATGAAGTTTTCTTTGATAAACTTTCACCATGGTGTCCGGTAGTTGTTACAGATTCAGGACACGTCGCGTTTTCTATTTTTATTCTGTTCCGCCTGCTACTGAGGAATCTTTTGCCACTATAACAAGGTATGACAAAATGTGACGGCTGATGAGCGTACCAAATAGTGATAAAAACAGAATAGGAAAAGTAAAGGAATTAAAATGTTGGAAATTATTGCTTAGAACACCATTCGTGAACTTTTCACCTTATTATGTTTCAAAGCACGCATCCTTTTAAAAATATTTATGATTTTTTTTTTGTTATTTATTCTGATAAGTGTGAAAAAGAATTCAGTTTTTATTTTAAACGTGATCGGAATTATATTTTTTTTATTGAAGGAATATGATACTTTTTTTTTTAAAAATGTGGCAGGACAGATAGGAGTGAATCTTAATTACTGCCAAGATTTTTTTATCGTTGGTTCTTTCTCATAACGTTTTAAGATTTAAAAAAACTTTGAGCAATTTTTCAGAAATTTAATACGTTTTTTTGTGAATATTTATCATAAATAACGAGATGATAATAACTTTTATCTGATGAACTAAGATGGAATATTTTAATATTAATAAAAAAATCGTGATTTAAATTAAAGAGTAATTATTGCAAAAGCACTTCTATTTTTCCAATAGTTTTTATTATATGCACCATATTTCATTTATTTACATTAAATATTTATTATTGATAATTAAATATTTTCAATTATTGCATTATTTTGCTTTTCTATGTTAATATCGAAACAGAGTATAATAGGTAATTTAAAAAAAAAAAAAACTAAATTTTAATAGATATCTATTAAGTTAAAAGTTTCAAATATTTGGAATTTTAATTTAATAACAATTGCTTATTAAATAAATAATTGCTCAAAAATAAGGAGCTTATTTTATAAAATTACGCATTTTTAATGGTTTATTAATTTTGTTTGAGTTATTAAGTTTATTTACCCTTAAATACTATGTAAAGGATAATGTAATTTAATATATTTTTGTTAATAAAATTATAAATTATTTGTTTGGTAAATGCATATTAATTTTAAATTCCGTTACTTTTAAATAAATAAATCTTACGCTCGACTTGTGGCTCAGGGGTAACGTGCGCTGCTGGTGAGCATTAGAGCTGAGGTTCTATCCGATGGCGGCATTGTTATAGACGCTGTTTCAAAAACGAGGGAGGCTCGATGGCGTTTGTGATGTTCGGCATCATGCCTTGTGAGGCAAACTACCTGATGAGAGTTTTTCTGGGTTTTCTCCTATACGACACTCAAATGTCTTTTAGTTCAACCTAAAAAGTTCTTCCTGCCCTCCTTCTTCAGCGACACGGAACCAAGTTAGACTTTCTACCTAAGGATGTCCCGTCATAACCCCTCTTCTTGGACTTGGTCTAGATGCAGCTGTCACCCAAGTAGGATAAGAAACAATAACAAGCTATTTTTAGCGACAGCAAGCTCTAGCAACAACAAGTGTAAAAAACCTATACTAACAAATCAGACAGTTTTGTCACATATTTTTCATTTCTTACAATTTGAATGGCAATAATAAATTTTGAAATTAAAAATGACAACATTGATCACATTTCACCACTAAATTTTGAAGCCTCTTTACTTCTAATTGAAAAATCAACGACAGCAAAATGCCAGAAGCAAACATGGGATGGTTCGCCCTAAAAAAGTCCTCCCGGAAAACACTGCCCTCCTTCTTCAGCGACACGGAGCCAAGTCAGACTTCTACCATCACTACAGGAGCTGCCCCTTTCACTCCATCCATGAGTAGATTACTCATGGAGTGTCCGTCCCGCGTTGCCGGAACTGAAGATTAGTCACAACACATAAATTAGATAACACATAATTAGTCGCAACACATAAATTAGACAACACATAATTAGTCGCAACACATAAATTGGATAACACGTAATTAGTCACAACACAGCACAAACTACATTTATACAGATACCCTCATACAATTCATGGTTTTCATATTCACACTAAAACAGACTATTTCAATTGTATACAAGTGCAATACATTCACAAATGATGCTTAGAATTTTATTCTTTTTATAATAATAATAAAAAAAACTACGAACTCTCCCACTTGGGAATGTCTATGAGCAAATATAGAGTACATCTTAAATGCTGCAGATACATTGGTTTATTTGAGTAGTGGAAAATCTAATGTTTCAATTATTCATCCAAGACGAGACTCATTATATGAGACTGGGATGATTTTATGAATTGGTACGTTGCATCTTTCCAATCAACCGGAAATACGACCAAAAAAAAAAAAAAAGCGAAATTCTTAAAAATCACCAGAGCAGTATATTTAACAGTTGAACGCGTTATTCTAATTTCACATCAAAAAGGGCTCATCTCTTTTAAAATGACACTTCTAGGAAAAATTGATATTTGCATTTTTTTTAATATGCTACTTTTTATTCAAAAAGATAACTTAATAGTTTACATAGTGATTCTTTAATTAATTTGTTGAATTTTCTAAAAGTTTTTCTTTTGGTTATAATTTGTTTTGTAAGTTTTGGTTGAAAACTAGAATTACAGATGATAAAATGTTTAAAAAAAGACGTTATTGTTTTAATATAAGTTCATTTCCATATATTAAATTTATTTGGGTGGCTAATTTTATTTACCTTTAAATATTATATAAAGAATATTATAATTTCACGGTATTTGTTGTTGTTAAATCATAGTATAGCATAAAAGAGAATGTTAATTTTCCTATATTTTCAAGATAAATTAAGTTAATTAACCAGCTATCATCTATTTTTAAAATTATTTGAAGTTTTTTTTAATTTTATTTCCAACGTTTTGGAAGACGAAGTTCTAGTAATTTACCAAATAAGTTTAGCATAGCTAAATTTCTGGTATTTTTATATTTCTTATCGGTATTCTTTATCGGTAGCGGTTATTCTTTATATTTCTCTTCGCCTTTTTAAGATCTTTTTTGGGGGGAATTTTTACTTTGCCGTTTTTAATACGCTTTTATTAGCTTCACCTGTATGTTTGTATGTATGTATGTAACTGACTTTTTCCCCTGGAGATCTGTTTCTCCTCATATACACTATTTAAGCTGCAAAAGAAACATTTACAGGCATCTTTCAGAAAGAAAACAGTTGATTCTTTTTAAGACGCTATTATATTAGTTTCACCTGAATGTTTGTTTGTAACTGACTCTTTGGGCTCGATTTTGCCCTACTTTAAACGATCAGATTTAATTTAAAGGTTGTAGACTTATGAAGGACCAACGTTTGTTTGTAACTGACTCTTTGGGCTCGATTTTGCCCTACTTTAAACGATCAGATTTAATTTAAAAGGTTGTAGACTTATGAAGGACCAACGACACTAAATAATTTGATAAGTTTATTATCTCATCGTGATTAAGATAGCCAGGATTAGAGATTTTATTTTAACTTATGAAGAGCAATTTAACCCATGTAGAATGAAAGTATTCAGTAAGGACATTCAAACCTACGTGGGAAAATGGATGAGCGCCTGACTACGGATCAGGAGATTCCCTGTTCGAATCCTGGCTGGCTCGACATATCCGCATTTAGCCTTTGTTTTACTCACAATTACAATTACACCTCATTTAAATATTATAGTTTAAAAATACTAAAAAACATTCTTTTAGAGTTAATCAAACTAAAAAGTAAATAATTAATTAATAATTTAAAAAAAAACTAAAAATCACGCCTTTAGAGTTAATCAAACTAAAAAGTAAAAAATAAATGAATAGTTTAAAAAAATTAAAAAACACGCTTTTAGAGTTAATCAAACTAAAAAGTAAAAAATAAATTCATACTTTAAAAAAACTAAAAAATTACGCTTTTAGAGTTAATCAAACTAAAAGTAAAAAATAAATTCAAACTTTAAAAAACTAAAAAACACGCTTTTAGAGTTAATCGATATAAAAAGTAAAAAATAATTGTTAACATAAGAATAAAATGACTGACGAGAAAATGAATGTCACTGTTCTAAGAGCGTGGGTGCTTTGTATGACATTTTAAAACTAACTCTGCATTTCGGAATGAAACCAGTGAAAAATTAAAACGATTGATATCTAGCACCCCACGCTTTTAGAACAGTGACATTCATTTTCTCGTCAGTCATTTTATTCTTATGTTAACAATTACTTTTACTTTTAGATCGATTAACTCTAAAAAGCGTGTTTTAGTTTTTTAAACTATTAATTTATTAACTGTAAGACTTCAAACAGTTATCATTATGCAAGAAACAATTCCCAGTAAAAATATTTGAAATTAATAACAAAATCACTATTTAAATAAAATTTTGAATCAATTAAAAATATTTTAATTAGTTACTAATTAAAATATTTTGAATTGTCTTTTTTATTTATGAAAAGTAGTAATAAATTAATCTATGTATATAATCCTCACTCAAATTCAGTCTGGAGGCCATGGTGGTAAAATATGAAGGGAAGTGAAGAAGACATTTGAGATCTTTCCGCATAAGGATGGTAAAGAATCTATGAATAATGATCTTGATATAAATAATACAAATTAACCAATCTTTGACCCATCAAATGGTTAGCACAAATTATGAAAGAAACAATTTCAGAAGAATATATTTTAAATTAGTCGAGAGATTATTGTTTTAACATGATTTGAAACTTTGAAATTAATTTCCGATTGAAGATATCCTTGTGTAATTAGATAATATTTAAATTAAATCAATTGTCTAAAAAATGTTGCACTATAATCCTTTCTAAAATCTATTTTGAAAAGCTTGTAGACAATCTGGCCAAGTGATGGAATCTTTCCGCATAAGAATGGTAAAAAGACTCTATGAATCTTGATATAAATAATATAAATTAAACAATCTATGACCTGTCAAATGGTTAACACTAACTGTGAAAGAAACAATTTTGAAGGTATATATTTAAAATTTGTCAAATCAGGAATTTTGTGACTTCTGTATAATATTTGAAATTAATTTCTGACTGAAGGTATTTACATTAAATCAATTGTCTGAAAAATTCTGCACTATACTCAAATCTACTTCGAAAATCTTATACACAATCTGGAAAAAGTAATGAAGCATTTGAGATCTTTCGGTATAAAGATGGTAAAGGAATAGCGTTGTAGCGTTGAAGAATGGTCTTGATATAAATAACCAATTAACCAACCCATCAAATGGTTAGCATTAACTATGAAAGAAACAATTTCAGAGGAATATATTTGAAATTAGTCGAGAAACCTTTGTTTTAACAGGATTTGAGACTTCTATATAATATTTTGCTGAAAGATATTCTTGTGTCATTAGATAAGATTTAAATTAAATCAACTGTCTGAAAAATTCAGCACTATAATCTCTTCTCAATTCTACTTTGAAAGGCTTGCATACAATCTGGCAAAGTAATGAAGACATTTTTACTTATTATTATAGTTCTGCTGTCTCCACCATGACAGAGTAATTCCATAAAGGATGGCCTGGTTGTAAATAACACTCATTAACCACACTAAAAAATTTCTTGTTCCTTCCTTTCCATTTAATCACAAGCGAAGGAACATTTTTCTTGTATTTCAAGTATATCGTTCTCGGTTAAATATGCATTGTTTGCTCCAATACCGGAAATGAAGGTAAGGAACGTGATTAATCTCATGCAGAATCGCGGTAGAAACAAGTTCAAGCTTTTGTTTTGCTATCATCATAAAAGACAAAAAAATATGTGAGATACTGCAACTTTCGCAGGACGCATTCTCATGTCCTGTTACTCCTACGGACAGCAAATAGTGATGAAAAAAAATTTTTAAGTGGTGTATCGTGGTTGAGTTCATTCCGATAGTGGAGTTTGTCCATAGATAACCATTTTAATAAAAAGCAAGTTTCACGTTGATGAATTTTAAGTGCCGATGAAATTTGCATATTTTGTTTCATGGAAGTCATTTCAATTTGTTTGACTGATAAGTAGACTTTTAAACTTGATAAGTGATACGTTAGCTATAATTTTTTAAAAACGTGACATCATTTTTTATAGTCCTTGCCCGTTTCGATACGTGCTTTGCAGTTTTAAGAAGGCAGCGTATAGGTACATAGAAAAAAAAAATATTTGTAAAGTTTCCACTGACTTGGGTGCAATTAAGACTTGAAAATAAAAATCCTACCTATGATTACAAATTCGCCTTGGTTTTCCGAAATGAGGATATCAGGCATGCTCTTTCCCTCCCAAGTTTTAAACAATTTGTGTATAAAACTGCAAAAAAATTTTATAATTCCATTCCAAATATTAATAATTCCCGTTTTGAATGATTTAAGCAACTATGTTTACGACATTTTTGATTTTAAAAATCAAAAGAAGACCTCGCTGTTCTGAATATTATTCATTAACATTCCGATATCCTCTTTTCCGAATTACCATGCAGTTTCTCCACTGAGTCACAATTTCCTCTCAATCGTTATTGTTTGTTTCTATTGTTTATCTTTTTTAATACCTACTTGAAATTATAATAATGATATTAAAAAAAAAATTATATATACCCAGATTTTTTTTATTTTTTTTTAATTTTTTTATTATTATTATTTTTTTTATTTCTTTATTTTTTTTTAAATTTATTTATTTATTATTATTTTTATTAATTAATATAAATTTTGAATAATTAATTTTTTTTAATAAATTAATAATATACTTATATTGCTTTTTTCTATCTAATCAATGGGCTTAAAACTTAAGAAATTTCCTTCACTCTCAAAGCAGGAGATAGAGGTTGCTAAGCACCAAGGTTCTCCATTAATCTAGCAAATCGTCGTTGGGTGCAATTTTTATATATTGACAATTTATTTTTATTTTCATGTTTTGTTGTCAAAATTTAAATCATGCAGCCTGCTGTTTTAAATGTTTTGCGTACAGTTTTCGAATAGTTAAATGAAAATGGTTAAAAAATTTCAACAAATTAATTATTTATAATAAGGAATACTTATTTTTATAAAGTAACATGATGATTTTTCGTACTTGATTAAAATTTTAAATTTTATTTTAAACTTTGGTATGCTTTAAGAAATACGTAAAAATATTCAAATCATTGCTGATTTGAGTATTACATTCTGTTCCCTACTTCTTTGAGTGCAACTGAAGTATTTTCTGGTTTATGGATTTATCATGTCCATCCAAGTATAGACATGAATATGAGGGAGCTTTTAGTTCGGTTTTAACGATCGAAGTTCTGAAACCCACTATGTTTTCCATCGCTTTCTCTAGAGTATCCCGTAACTATTGCAAAATATAGTTAATTAACAATTTTTAACAGTTAATAGTGAAAAGTATTTCCAGTATTTTCATATAAATTATTAATATTTTCAGTTTCCTATAAAAGTATTTTCAATATAAGTAATTTCCTTGTTCAGAAAGGCTGAAAGAGATGTGTAAACTTAACTGTTCAAGTTTAACAACCTTGTTGTTGAAGATGGCACTCTGCCTGTTCATCCGTTTCTTCAGGTTCTGGTCACGAAACCCAGAAGTGCTGTGTGGTCACAGAATTGTTTACCTTCCGTGTGATGTGCTGTTTGCGTCGCTTTCTCAGGTGACAGGTTCGAGTGTCTAATTGTCCATTGTTTCCACCTTGGAGCACGTGGTTAGCCTGTCGAATTCTTCGGCCCGAAGGACCATCAATCACAATTACCATCGATTTGCTTCGAGTTCAGCAGGTTTTCGAATAACCTTCATGGTGGCAGATAGCAGCAGTGAAAGGGCTTTTAAAAATGATTGATAATTGGGAAAAGAAGATTGAAGATCAGTTTGTCCCAACATGTATGCTCAATCTGCTGCCATATATCTTTTTAATTAATGCTTTAATAAAAAAAAAATATGACTGCATTATTAAAATAAATTTATCACACACATTTATTTAAAAATAAACAGAAAAGTATTCTCATGCTTAATAGTAATAATAATACTAATATAATTAGGAATATCCTTACTTATTTATTGCTTATTTCTTCCTTAAGTAATTGAATTATATTATTTTTAAATTTTCTGCTGTTTCTTTTACTACATCGAATTCATCGAAACTAAAACTTTATGTTTACTAGTGTGCCCAAAAAGATAAGACCAATTTTCAATTTAAAATTCCGGGGCTTATGAAATTTCAATTTTTTTCTTTTAGATTGCTGGCACTCTCCTTGATATCTGTGTGAAATTTGACGCCAAAATATTCATTAGTGTTTGAGTTACGCTTGGCTTTGTTAGACGCTAAAACTGATTCCGGCGATTTTGAAATGCTTGAATTAATTCAGCAAAGGACTTGCATTAAATAAGGGTATTCTAATTCTTGCGGTCCTCTTGTTTGAGGGAAACGTATAGAATGTTGCAGAAGGCATTCGGTGAACATTCCTATATCGGAAAGAAATGTTTAAGTGGTATAAACAGTTCAAAGAAGTCAGAGAACGCGTTGAAGACGAAGACCCCTCTGGTCGACCATCAACCTCAACCGACGAAGCTCACGTCCAAAAAATTAAAGATTTGGTGCTTGCAAACCGTCGATTTACAATTAGAGACCTTGCTGATGATGTTGGAATTTCAAAAAAAGGATCGGTCAATTCCATTTTGGGCCTCAAATGCGTCAAATCTCGTTTGGTACCGAAAACACTGAATGCGCCAGCTCACACCTACATTGATTCTTTCGTGATTTTTCGCCAAAATGAAATCCACATCGTTCCACAACTATCGTACTCACACCGTGAGTGTTCTGGCCTATTCCCTAAACTTAAAAGACCACCTGGGGGACACCGTTTTGAGTCGATTGAAGAGATTCAACGTGAATAGCCGCTCTCTTTTGAAGGCCATTTCTGTCGATGACCTTAGCATGCATTGACGATTGAAAAAAAGTTAGCATAAGTGCATTATGTCCGAGGGGATTACTTTGAAGGCGATGAAATAAATTTGGAAGAATAAATAAAGGGTTTTTGAAAAGAATAAAAAATTGGTCTTACTTTTTTGGGGCACAGTAGTAAAAATAAACAGAAAAGTATTCTCATGCTCAATAATAATAATAATAATAATAATATAATTAGGAATACCTTTGATTATTTATTGCTTATTCCTTCCCTAAGTAATTGAATTTTATTTTTTAAACAAATTTTCTCTGTCGTTTCTTTTACTACATTGAAATCATCGATCTAAAACTTTATTTCAATTCCTTCTATTAGCTCACACTCTCCCCTATATATATCTTGTTCAAATTTTCAATCGTTCATAAAATACTTTTTTATTCATCCACTCAAGTTCAAATACATTTTTTAACTTGTAGTGGATGACACTGAATGTTAATACAGTTTTTCAAATATTAATTCATTCATTAAATTTAATTCATTAATTTTAGTTTTTTTTAGATTTAAGTTGTATATATCTACCAATATGTGGCGCCAGGTAAACTTAAAAAAATGAATGAAAATTATTTATAAAGGACTTCCTGCAATATAGTGAGAAAAAGTAGGAATTGACTTTACATTTTTTTTTATATTACTTGTTTTTACACTAATTATTCACAGTTCGGTACTTAACGTGATACAATATCTCTTGTATTGACCAATAATTTCAGTTCGGTATCCTCTACGCTAGATATGTGAACTTGGTAAAAGTTCACCTGTTTCACTTACAAAATGCTCACAGTTTTATTAGATAGTTACGATGCAATTTAAGTTACGCATCACCAGTTAACTGGTGATATTTTCCATTCGGAAGTGAAGCCTTTAGTAAACTTGAGATGGAAGATGAACGAAAGAAGGCCTGAATTAATTTGGTTGCGGAACATAAAATATCGTATGGAATGATTAATGATCCATTAAGAAACGGCCTGTGCTTTCAAAACGAATTCTTATGAAAGTTATACGAATTCCGTTCATTATTTAAACTTATACCGTTCATTCTTGAACATAACGTTAGTGGATATGAGTTTTTCCACGTAAAACTAATAAAATGCATCGAAATTTGTTTAATTGTTTTTATCCGATTCTAGTTCTGCTTCAATAAATTAGAAAGACTTCGGCCGGTTATCGCCCTTTCAATGCTAAATAAATAATGTCAAGCAAGATTAATGTGTCTCAATTATAATTGTGTATACTGAAATGTATTTATTAATAAAGAACTTAATTCAATTATTTTGCTTCATTTTTCAAAAATTCTTAACTCGTTGTGTATTTATTCGAATTTAAAAAAAAATGTTTGTAAAAAATTGTTTCGATAAAATAATGTTTTAGAAATTGTTTCTTGGAAACTTTTACTTATAAACAAAAAGTATCAGATGCTCCACACTTATTGTTCTATTAAATCAGGTTAGCCCTTTGCCCCAACATATTGTTCTACTAAATCAGACTAGCACCTTACTACAACATATTGTTGTACTAAATCAAGCTAGCACCTTACTCAACACATTGTTGTACTAACTCAGGCTAGCACGTTGCTCCAACATTTTGTTCTATTAACTCAGGCTAGCACAATTGCCCCAACATATTGCTCTACTAAATCAGGCTAGCGCCTTGTTCCAGCATATCGTAACTACACTAATACGAAAATGAAACCTCTTTCATATATTAAATTTTATTCCATTGTGGAATATAGTAAAACTAGCTGGCTAATCAAGCTAATTACTGTGTATCGTTATTCTTTTTTTGTGATAATCGACACTATATCCACTACTGTAAAACAACTGTTAGCTGAAAAAAATTATATATAAATCTGATTAATTATTTTAATAACGTTAAGTTCTGTTCTATCATCTAGAATTTATATACTACAGTGATTGTGTTCTATTAGAAATTAAGACTATTTGATTATCTTTTTCGTGATATTAAAAAAAAGCAAATAAGCAGGTATCTTGATGATCGTGGTCAGTTATTTGGAATTCAGCGCTTTTAATCTTATATCTTTTAGCAAAACTATTAGACGTTGTTTTCAATCCAAATTATTTTTCTGTTCATAGCATATGCTACAGTCAACAGTTTATTTGTTTGATTTTAACAAAAGTTTGCAAACAATGTAATCTTCTTTTTTTATTTAGAATCTTCTTCTTTATTTTATTTATAATTCTTTTTACTTAGAATCTTCTTCTTTATTTTATTTAGAATTCTGTTTTATTTAGAATCTCTTTCTTTATTTTATTTAGATTTCTTTTTATTTAGAATCTTCTTCTTTATTTTATATAGAATCTTCTTCTTTTTATTTTATTTAGAATCTTCTTATTTATTTTATTTAGATTCTTCTTATTTATTTTATTTAGAATTCTTTTATTTAGAATCTTATTTATTTTATTTAGAATTCTTTTATTTAGAATCTTCTTCTTTATTTTATTTAGAATTCTTTTGTTTAGAATCTTCTTCTTTATTTTATTTAGAATCTTCTTCTTTATTTTATTTAGAATTCTTCTTTATTTTATTTAGAATTCTTCTTTATTTAGAATACTTCTTTATTTATAATGGTCTTTTTTTTTTTATTAGGTCTTTTTTTTTTCAATCTCCTTTTTTTTTTTTCCTTCTTTTTTTTTTTTTTTTTTTTTAGTAAACATTCATCATTGTTTTTCATCCTTTCAGGTCGTGTGACATTTGTGAAAAGCACAGGTTTGAGTTATGGAGGATTCTCGTACTTCACCATCAGAAACGTTTCTCTCCACGAGTGCCAAAGATGGTGCCGCGATGACACCGAGTGCGAAGCCGCCGCATTCGATTATTCCGTCAGACCCCTGGACGGAATGCCCGAGACCACGTGCACTCTGCAGAACGACACCACAGCTGGAAAAACGAACGTGGCACCCAAGAGGGGAAGCACACTTACTACCTCACCAAAGTACACATCAGTTCAGGTGAGTTGATTTTAAAGGTATAACGTTCATTACCTAAAAACATCAACAGCATGTCTGCGATGCTTCGTTATTTGTTAATAAATGTTAATTTATTATTTACCTAATTTTGTTAATAATATTAATATAGTATTTACCTTATTTTGTTAATAAATATTAATTCATTATTTACCTTATTTTGTTAATAAATATTAATTTACTATTTACCTTATTTTGTTAATAAATATTAATTTATTATTTACTTAATTTTGTTAATAAATATTAGTTTATTATTTACCTAATTTTGTTAATAAATATTAATTTATTATTTACCTAATTTGTTAATAAATATTAATTTATTATTTACCTAATTTTGTTAATAATATTAATTTATTATTTACCTGTCAGAAAAGAATGTAAATTTAGAATAGAGAGAATGTAAATTTATAGTATTTTGGAAGCAGATCTTTCATTCAAATTGTATTTGCAATATATAGATACCTTCTTTAGCCTGATGGCCAAATTGCTAGCGCTCTGGCGCTCGGCGCCAAAGTTTTGGGTTCTTGTCCGGCAGTGCCTTGGATGTTTGTAGTGATTCGGAACCCACTTTTAAACATAGGCTTTTAAACATACATCTAATATGGCTGTAGGTGTTGAGCTGACATCCCTACCCCGTAAAAAGGAAACATCTCTTGTCTTGAAATCTGCCAGTAGTTAGACGGCCTTGGGTATATTTGGTATCGGCCATGTGGCTGTTGCGCCAATGAAGGAATATATAACTAATACATATGCCTTTCGTTTTAAATGAAGAATGATATGATTTCTTTATTTCAATACGCGTTAGTTACTTTATGTCGGTAATTTAAAAATCGGAAAATACAAGGACAACAATAAATACAGAAAAAATGTTATCAGTGTATGTGACTATTAACCATTAATAATTAACTGCACATGATACATTTATACCAGTAGGATTATACCGATATATCAGTTCTCTGCATTTTTTTCCTCTTATGCATTGAATTTGTTCTACACAATCTTTTTAGACATCTTGTTATTTTGCAATATTTACAAAGCAATATTGTTGTATATATAGGATTAAATATTGCCAGTAATGACTAAAAATGGTTTCTTTACTTTTAAATGGATTTTGTAGCAAATAATTCAAGGTCAATTTTGCAATATGTTTTTAAGAAAATGCTGCAAATTTGTATTTTCAGACCAACTGTGTGACAGACTGTGGACATTCGAATGGATTCCCAACAAAATCCTGAGAGGTTTAGACAACGCCATCATCTTCACTTCCAACCGAGAATCTTGTCTTGCCGCCTGCCTCTCAGAAGTGAGGTTCGTCTGCCGTTCAGTGGAGTTCAACAGCGTGACGCACGAGTGTCATCTCAGCGAATTCGATCGAAGATCCCCAGGGGCCAACGTCCATCTCGTGGATTCGCAAGGAGTGGATTACCTCGAAAATTTCTGTCTTCAATGTAAGTTTTGAGTAGTTTGAATATCGCATTACTTTAGTTATGAATTCTCAAAGGATCATGGACTTGCATGATAAATTAATCACTATCAACAATTTTCATTGCTTTCTAACTAAATTTAGAATTTCTCATTTCACATTCAGGAATATTATTCTAACAAGTAATATATATAAAAAAAAAAATTTTTTAAGTCAATTCTACTTTTTTTTTTCACTATATTGCAGGAAAATCCTTTATAAATAAAGTTCAAATTTTCCTCTTATATCTGGCGCCATCTATTATTAGATACATGCAACTTAAATTTAAAAAGAAACTAAAATTAATTAATTAAATTTCATGAAAGAATTAATATTTGAAAAAATTGTATTCACATCAAGTGTCATCCACTACAAGTTAAAAAAAATGTATTTGAAGTTGAGTGGAAGAATAAAAAGTATTTAATTAACGATTGAAAATTTTAACAATATATGTATAGGGAGAGTATAATCTAATAGTAGGAATTGAAAAAAAAAAGAATTCGTGGTCTTGATATTTTTTAGTTCGTGAAACAAAACAAAATAATATATGCTTTAAATAGATTGCTTGCATAAAATTTCTCTAATTAGGTTGAACGAAACTTTAGGAATATTTAACCAAAACATGGAAAAAAAAATCATCAAAAGTAATGCGAGCATGAAATGTTTTTATATGGTATGACAAATTCACTCATGCAAAAAAATCAAATAAGATCAACAATCTGTAAGTCAATATCCATCCTAATTTCTTGCAGAGAACTTCTGCCTGTAATACAATTTATAGGCATAACAAGTAATATTAAAAAAAAAAAAAAAAAAATTTTAAGTCAATTCCTACTTTTTTCCACTATATTGCAGAAAGTCCTTTATAAATAATTTTCATTCATTTTTTAAAGTTTATCTGTCGCCATCTATTGGTAGACACATGCAACTTGAATCCAAAAAAACCTAAAATTAATTAATTAAAGTTAATTAATTAATTAATATTTGGAAAAAACAGTATTAACATCAAGTATCATCCACGACAAGTTAAAAAAATGTATTTGAATTTGAGTGGATGAATAAAAAATATTTTATGAACGATTGAAAATTTGAACAAGATATATATAGGGAGAGTGTGAGCTAATAGAAGGAATTGAAAAATAAATTTTAATTCTAAATAATTTCCGTTTATTCTGTTCTATTAATTTTATTCTATTTCTACTTATTCATTTGATGAATAAAAAGTAATAAACATTTGAGAATGTAACTTTAAACTGAACTGTATTCAATTTTGTTATTTATTATCAATACATACATTTCTTTAATAAAAACTACTGAAGTATAACTTTCAGATTCATAAGTTTAGCAAATCCTTAGTTATATAATAATCAGCGACTTCTAAATTTATAACAATTATTTCTGACTACTTAGCAAGTATCAACAAGTATCAAAAAATAAAACACAGATTTTAAGAGCGGTTGGCACAGTAAAAAAACACCATTAGCCAATCCGTAGAATATTGACACCGATTAGTTGTCAATGCCAATATTAATTCACCAATGATTCATCTTTAAAAAATCATTTATTAATATTTGTTAATAGAAAAGGAAAATGAATTCTTTATTTAATACTGAAGAATATCTATCTTACAATCTGAAGAATATCTTAGTACAAAAATTATTTTCTCTTTTTCTCTCAGATTATTTAGTATATTTTAGTGAGATTTTGCCTCAATGCAAATGCTTTTTGAGCAGCTGTGTTTTAACATGAATTGCTATTGAAGTTGAAGAAACATCAAATAATACTTATTAAGACATTTATATGTAAATCTAATAAGAACTTTCGATCAAATTGGATGTAAATTGTTTGTATCATTGGATGGAAATTTAATAAAAAAGAACTCCAAGTTATAAAAGTCTTTTATTCTAACATTTTTGAGCAAATTCTAATTTTTGCGAGCTTTTATTGAAATCCATAAGATGTTTATAGGTATTCCTTAATTAAAATATCTGATTTAAAAACAAAAGTTGGTTTCAAGATTAAAGTTTTAAAATAATAAAGGAAATCTAAGGTCAACTATCATTAATACAGAAATAATTAATATTAGCTGACTTTTAATTTGTCCTCTTTAACTAGAAGATAAATTAAAGTCAGCTATTTAATAAGTTTATTCAAACTTTTAAATCAAAATAGATTAGAAGCGTAAATATTTTAATTCTATTTAATTAAAACGAATAGTTGTTTATCGTATTTTGTTTTAAAATTGAATAATTATGTTTCGAATTTACGCATTAGCTTCAATGGTGTGCCCTGGACCAAAACATTACAATTATCTTCAAGTAGGACTTTCTCAAGCAGCTGTCACCAGCTACGTGCAGTATAATTATTATCCTGATAAACAAATTGTGGTAAGTATAAACACCAATTTTCGTAACTCGCAAATAGTTCAACGCTAATACAAATTACCATTATTCTGGTTCTTATACAAAATAGCGCATTTAAAAAAGTATCAAAACAAGTTCTACTCTTTCTCATAACATTTAAGATCAAATAAATCTAAATTTAAATTATTTGCTATTTAACTTGCTATTTGCTTTTCTTTAAAAATACGCTTAATGAAAATTTATTTAAAAATTTGTTTAGTTATACGATTTACAGAAGAGATTTGTATATACTAGTATACGTTTGTTATGGATTCTTAAATAAATTATATTTGCCAGTACAACACAAATATTTGGGCACAATCTTAATTAACAATGGTCTGATCCTATTTTGTAAATAACCACCGAATTTGATTCGTATCATTATTTTAACAAGCAATTAAATTTATTTATAGCCCAAACCATTAATTTTATAAAACTAAAAGTTGCGTCTGTGAAATTTTGAAACAAAACAGTTACGGTTGTAATTTAAACTTTCTAACTAATGGTGGTGTTTTTATGAAATGAAACAAACAGCTCGTTAAAAATTGTGTTAAAAAACAGTAGGTATAAGAATACATGGATACTTTTGAGTTCATTAATTTTATTTTCAAAAATGTTAAAATAACATCGTTTAACTCAAGTAAGTAGTTAGTTAAAAAAAAAAACATGCTTTGCGAAAATAATTGTCTATTCACCCCATTATTATTTTTTTTGTGAGTTCAAATAAAAAAAAAAAGTATATGATGATAGCAGCACTTGAAAAAACATTTCTCTCACTTTCCTGCTAAAAAATTATCATACCTAAAACTTTTCACAAATAAAACTTATCAACTAAATTAATAATTTTAAAACTACGATTTAAGATGTAATATAGTTACCTTTTTTTGAAACTTGAGTAAATTAAAAAATTATTATCGTTATTATTATATAAAAATAAAAATATAATTTTCTTTAAGACTTTATAATATCTGAAATATCGCCTAAACTTAATTTAACATGAGATAGTAAGGAAGTTGTCATACATACAGTGTTCGTAAACGTTTTTTTAAGTATACATTCGCTTTTGTAAAAAGTGTCTTTTGGTTTGTCGCTTTGTGGTCATTTTTTGCACGTTTTATGCTAATTAGTCATTGGCCTACAGTTTAAAGCGGATTCCGAATCAGTTATTTAATGCCTAAACTGAATATGTTATCAATATACTATCATCAAATAAGGGTCTTTTTTTCGCCAGGTGAACAGTCGCCAGGACTGCCTCCACCAGTGCTCCATCGAGGAGAGCTTCGTGTGCCGGTCGGTGCTCTTCAAGCCGGACACCCGGCCCGGCAAGGCCCTGTGCGTCCTCTACCACCTGGACCACACCGCGTTTCCGGAGGTGCGGACGAGCTGACCACCGCCAGCCCGCAGCCGGTCATCGGGAGAGAGGTCGCGCTTCTACCTGGAGACAGTGTGCGGGGCAGGTGGGTGTAATCTGTTTGGCTCTTCTTGTTCTAGATCACATCTGTACAGAGGTCACGGGTCGACTTGATGCCTCAAGAGTCAAGATTTCGTGAAAGCATATAAAAAAAACTCGTTGTTAAAATTGCGTACGGTAGAGATGCATAAAGTTTGAAGTATAATAATTTATTAAGTGTTTTGGTATATGGTGTGTAAAAAGGTTTGTTCAAATTTCGAATCTTGTGTATTTTAATCCATTACAATTAGCAATTTTACTCAGGGCAGTTTGGAAATATTTATTTGCAGTAAATATTGAAGAAGAAGCAGAAATGTAAGTATAACAAAATAAAAATTATGACAATTTATTTCTTGTAACTTTATTAAATATAACTAAATATCTTTTTTTAATTCAGTTTTATAATTACGATTTATCATTGTTAAAAATTTTGGAAATTTTTGGAAAAAAAGTTGTGTATGTTAGATCCTAGATAAGCTATTAGATAATAATATTCTACTTTTATGTATATCGTGAAATGTGTTATATAAAAGGTCTATGCATTATAGAGTAAAAATAGTTCTATAATGCATCTTTAAAATCCTTTATAATTAATAATTGAGTATTGTTGAACTGGTTTCTGAAGATTTGTATTTTTAGTGAATAAAGGTAAAATCTGTTTTTATAATTTTGCAAATTTCCACAGTAATTTCTTTTCAAAAATATTTCGGTTTTTTTAATAGTTCTTGTACAGTCATGGTTTACAGTTATCCATTTAACTAATGGGCTTTTAATACGTACTGTAGAAACTAAATTTAGTATAAATCCTTCTAATTTTCATTTTTTTTTTTTCTATTCCACTTTTTTTTTTTTTAATACTAAAATGAATTCTTTAAAATATGAAAAGTTATTATTAAGCAGTTAATTCAAAAGTTGATTTTCATAATGTTCTTCTTATTAATCTTCATTATAATATTTATGAATGACTTTTCAATGCTCAAAGAGTGTGACACTTTAAAAACGAAATAGTTTTTTTTTTTTTAAAAAACGTTCAATATTGCATTTTATCTTTGAAATTCCTTTACTGAAATGAGTTAATTTTTTATTGTAATAATAATTTTATTTTTGAAAAAAAATTTGTAATCGAATGGGAGAATCTGATTAATCTCAAAAAATGTTTTTCTTCAATTTTAATCTTATTCTGTTAAGAATAAACTTTGGAAATATTAAAATATTAGGGGGACCGGAAAGTAATGTTTTTCTATACTACATTCAAATAGATAAATTTTTACTAAGTTTTTATTTTCAATCAATAGTGTAATCATCCTCGTTATCAACAACCTTTTGCCATCAGGTGTGCAAATTTTCAATGTCGGATCGATAAAAATCAAGTGGTATTTGAGCAAAATATCTGGCGATGGTATTTTGGACATCATCCGAATTTTCAAATTTTTGCCACTTAGAAAATGTTATAGCGATAGGGAAATCCGATGGCGCAATATCGAGCAAGTATGATTGATGAGGCAATACTTCTCATCCCAATTCATTAATTTTTTTCCTGCGTTCGTCTTGCGCAGTGCGGTCTTGCATTATCATGTTGCAGTATAACACCTTTTCTGTTGACAGTCACTGGGCACCTTTCATTTAAAGATTGATTTACTCGATCCAATTGTTCACAGTAAAGGTCTACATTCACAGATTCTCATTACTTCAAAATGAGCGACCCCGCGAATACTCCACCAAACACACAAAAACGCCTTTTTGGGATGTATCCCGATTTATCCGGAAAGAGCCACTGCCATTTGCGTTTTGGATTATTATAGAGGACCCATTCTTCATCTCCAGTGATAAAGCGATCAAAAATCTCTTCTGTATTGTGTCGCAGAAGCAATAAGTTGCATGTGGTAGATCTGTTAGCTTTGTTTTTTTCCGGATACATTATGCTGCTTCATTACATCTTCTTCGGATACATCACCCAAACACCTGCTCTGCTTATTTTACCAGTCTGCTGCAAATGTTCTTGGATGGTCGACCAAGGTTGTTTAAGAGTGTTTGCTAGTTCTTCGATTGTCTGGCATGGATTTGCTTCACTTCCACCCTTAATGCGCCATTATCTAAAGTTGTTGATCTTCTTGATCGGTACGAGTCAGAAAGATTAAAATTACCGGATTTGAACTTAGATAACTACTTTTGACATTTACGAACGTCTAATTCGTTTGGATAAACATCGCAAATATTTTTGGTTACAACCGTTGCGTTATCCCCCTTGTGACACTCAAAAAGCATACAATGCCGGATACGTACCACTTCTGGTACTTGGCTGCAAATTTCACCATAAATTTGAAAAGAAAAATTTAAGATTTTATTATTTACGAGTAAACAAGTCACTCTAACCTTAAAATCTCTTTTGGCACGACTTTGAAGCACACAATGAGCAAGTACACATGCGCAGAAACGACAGTACGTTCCGGTCCCCCTATTATATATATATGACACAATACATTAAAAATGCCTCTTTGTACAAAAATATTTTTAATAATTTTCTTTACATTTTAATTAAAAAAATGTATTAACATTAAACCTCTAATATAACACTACTACTATTCAAATTCGATGTTTAATAGCTCACCCGAGTTCTATATAGCTATTATTGAAAACATCGCTGCATTAGCAATAAGAGGCACATGATTGGTTATTAGGAACATCTTCTGTCAGTTAGAGGCAGAGTATTTGATTACAGGAAGGGATACAGCCATTCCGTGATCCCCCTGTTTGGAGCGTTATAGCTGAAGTGATTCCAAGTTAGCAGTTTATAACAAATAATTGTTTATTTGAATTTACGAGTTAAAATGTTGTAAATAATGTTGGTTTTGCCCATCCAGGTCCTTCCGATGGTCTCTTCAATCAAGTTCCAGAAATGCTTCATCTCGAGACTACGCCTAAAACAGCAGCTGTCATGGAAGAAGAGAGTGATCCATCTTGTGATGCCTATGGAGTGTGCTACGATGGTAATGATCTTCCATCATTCTTTTGACGCTTTCTTAAGTTCAATTAAGGTTTCGAAATGACTATTGTACGCCCATATCTTACAACATATGTTACAACCAGGGCCGGATTTTCCTATAGGCTAACTAGGCTTCAGCCTAGGGCCTCAAGATCAAGAGGGGCCTACATTCAAATTGTTAGCAAAAAAATTCTAAAAACAGTAAACACTCAAACACTAAATCGAAATTAAGGAGAAATTCTGCACATATGACTAATAAACAAACATAAAAATGCATTGGTCAAGATCAACGCGTTCGGCTCATTGGATCTGTTCGTTTGTATATACTAGATTGCACCAAAGTATAGTTCATACGTTCACTGATTACTATGGCAAATATTGACGTGCCTTATGCTACTAAGCCCTGGTTTATTCTTGCATAAATAAAGTGCAGATTGGTGTCTATTGGAACAGACAAACGAGCAGACCTATTGATATCCCGACACATTTTTTATAAAGATTAGTACCAATCACTACAATTTGATATATATCAATGATGTATTTTATTATCTCTCATCTAATTTACAAACTTAAAAATGGGAGGTGAAAGGGCCTCATAGCCTAGGGCCTCTTTTCATCTAAATCCGGCCCTGGTTACAACATAAAATGATCCATTTAATTATGCTTGTTAAGTGTCGAATGAAACAGGGCAGTTTATGCAATATCGTAAAAATTGTGTTAAGATAAAATAAGGATATTAAACATCTATATTACTCATGAAGTTTATTTTAAAGCATTACAAATAATTGACATCATCCAAAATTGCATGGTTTTTAAATTCATTTGTGCCTTAACAATTCGATTTTAAACACAATACTCAGTAAAAAAAACACGAACTTAAATTTACCTTTATAAAAGTAATCGTCAATAAGCAAAACTTTCTAAAATAGTATTTTTTTTTTTAATTTTAAAAGGTTAATTTTAAACACTTTTTATTTAAATACTTTTGGATTTAAAAGTTTAAAAAACGAAAATAAATTGAAAATCAAAGCATATAATCTTATATCCAAATTATCAAATTTTATTAATATAATAATCTTCTTCTTCAGTGGCGCAGCAGCCCCACGATGGGCCAAGACCGTCTACCTACTGATAGATTTCTAAACACAGGATGGTTTTATATGGGGTAGGGTTGTCAGCTCTACGCCCAACAGTTATATGATACCGGGACCTACTACTTAAAGTGGATTCGAACCACTACAAACTTCCATGGCACCGCCGGGACTCGAACCCGATACCTGTGGTACCGAGCGCTAGCCACTCGGCCATTCAGGCCCAATACCGTAGCACTACAACAAAATGTTATAAAAACATTTCTTGATCCTTACGGCATCAAAGAAAACTGTCTAATTGTTTGCCAGCTGCATTAAAACCAAAAACAAAAAAACCAAGTTGGAATCATTAAAAAATATATCCATCTACTTTCCTTAAAAAACATCACTGAAATTTTTGTTCTTTTCTATTCCATTATAGTGAAGATTCGCTGCAGCGACACGAAGATCGTTGTGTTCGTGGAGACCTCAAGGCCTTTTCACGGGCGAGTGTACGCCCTGGGCAGAAGCGAGACCTGCAACGCCCACATCCACAACAGCCAGAACTTCCAACTGGAACTGTCGCTGTCGGACAAGACTGCAACACTCAATCCCTCGTAATTCATCAACAAATAAATTAATCTTTGTTTTGTCTTTAGTGTTTTAGTATACTGTCAAGCGTTAACACATCACAGTTAACCTTCACAGAATCATTGGTTTTATATAACAGTAGTAATTATACTAACTTAAGCATTCAGATGCATTTTAACGTTAATCATTAATGATAGCTAATTTTATCATGTTGATAATAATAAATTTGAAGATAACCTTTTAAGATTAATGATCACGTACGGAAGTCATAGAGATTTTTTTCCTACTTATTTTAACACATACTATACAAATTTTACATTTTAAAATAATAACAGGAACTTATTTATTATAAATAAATTTTTCAATTCTTAAACTTCTTGTCGTGATTATTAATTAAGCTTAATTAATAATCATAACCAGAAGTCATCATATTACAGTTAACATTCACAGAATCATTGAATCCTTCCATTATTTTATATAACAATAGTAAAGTACTTGTAGTTATGCTAGCTTAAGCATTCAGATGCATTTTACTGTTAGTCATTAATATAAGTTAATTTACTATGTTGATAATAATAAATTTTAAGAAAACTTTTAAGCTTAATTTTTACAAATTTTTTAAACTTAATTTTTTAAACTTTTAAACTTAATTTTTCTTTTTAAGCTTAATTTTAAAACTTTTTAAACTTTTTTAGCCTATAATTCATTGAAATTTTTCTACTTAACACATTCTATACAGATTATGCATTTTAAAATATTAATATGGGCTTATTTACTATAAATAAACTTAACTGATTTATTTTTTTAAGTCTATGTTTTCAATTTTCAATTTTTAAACTTATAAACAAATGATTACTTATATTAAAATAAATATGTAAATAAAAATAGCCAGCTTTTAATCAGTCCGTATGTATAGCAACCTTGACTATAATGACACTAAAAAATTTTTTATGAAAATTATAGCATTACATTTTGCTATCTATAATAGTAACCAATCTTAAAAAATCTAAATAAAATTGAAAATTATAATTCTTTGGGGTTTTTTTCTAATTTTAATTTAAAGCAATTTCAAACTAATTTTAAAATTTTTTTATTCCTCACTCTCTATGGTTTTATTAGCGAAGACTCTAAGTGGTTAAAAATTAACGTTGTGTTGCGTGTCAAATATAAAGTTTTTGACATCATGTTGTTCTTACAGGCGGGAGTGTACACGAACACAGTTGTTCTACAACATCACAATGTTGTCTTGACGAAAGCAGATAAAATGTACAATGTCCGTTGCACCTATGAAACCACGTCTAGAAATGTTTCTTTTGGAATGATCCCTGTCAGGTGAGTGATCATTTTGTTCACGAGCTTTAATATTGAATGTAAACAATAATCGAGTTTTAATTAAAATAATTTTAAACACAGTATTTACTTCAAATTAAAGGTACAATTAATTTTATAGATGTAAATATCAGATTTTAAAAATATATATGATTTATATATAAACGAGTCTAACATGAGGCATGATGATTTTACAATCATTATTTTGTCGAAATAAATTTTATTCAGAAATACTTTTCTAAATCAAATTTTTTAAGAGATAAAAACAAAATTAACAAGACAAAACAACTAATTAACAGAAAAAATCAAAAGAGTAATGACATTAGAAATGAAAGACGAATCGTTACTAACGTTAGAAAGAACTATTGAACCATTAGAAAGAACCAAACTGTTAGAATGACGTCTACTAACGAATCATTAGAAAGACGAATCATTTCTAACATTTATAAATTAACTCGTAGTGGCAAAGTGCGAGGCTGGTGAGCATTAGGGCGGAGGTACAATCCACTAGAGGTTTTGCTATAGACACTTTTCAAAATGGCGTTTGGGATGTTCAGCTTCTTGCCTCTTTTAGTCGGACTACTCGGTGGGAGTTTTCCAGGTTTTCTCCCATAAGATGCGCAATGCGGGATAGTTTCTCCTAACTGTCTTTCTCCAGCGACACGGATCCTAGTCAGACTTCTACCTACGAGTGCTCCTCCCCCTTCGTTTCTTCCATGAGATCACACGGGTTCTTGGATCTAGAGGTTTATGACTACCAAATAGGATACGAAAAAAAAAAATCATTATGTTGTCGAAATAAGTTTTATTCAGAAATATATTTCTAATTCAAATTTTTTTAAGAAGTAAAAACATAATTAACAAGACTGAACAACTATATAATAGAAAAAACAATAGAGTAATGACATATGACTAAAAAAGAATGCTATTTTATAATTTTTCTAAATGGATCTGTTTTCAAGAGGTGAATCCTTTGTAACATTTATAAAATGAGATCACATTTGTAATTTCATTTCTGTAATTTTTCTGTCTTAATTGTTATTGTGATACAAAAATCACAGGATAATCCATCCAACTCTTAAATATCGTTGGATTATTTTTCAATTCCCCTATACATCGTTTTTTTTTTACAAATAATATAGTTTTCTTAAAAATGTTTTTTTTTTTCTTTCTTTCTCAGAGAATGATTTTTTTTCTGCTGTTACGTAGATTGCATCATCTATGTTGCATCATATTGTATCATCTAGATCTATCATTACGTAGATTGCATCATCTTTATGATTGCTTTTGATATCCATCTTACTCTTGGTTTCTCAACGAGGCCATGATCTTGGAATGAGTGTTTTGAAAAAAATTATGAGGGAAAGAGGGTCTGAATAGATAGAAGAATGAGAAAAGAACGTCACAAAATAAAGAAAAAAATTAGCTCGTTTTATATGGCAATTTATCTATTTTTATTTTCTTATGAATTATTTCATTATTTTTCATATTTGGGGAATAATTTTTATGTGTTGAAATTGTTACAATATTTTCCATTGTGAATAAAAATGGAAATTGAAATTTTATCATATTCCATATAGATAATACGTTCCTTTATGCAAAAAAAATTCATTGTAACAGAACATATATATTTTTAAGGAAGAGCTTTTTAAGTACTATTCGCATTTTTAGTTTTAGAGATTAGGAGAATGATAATAAAAAGAATTTTTCATGAATGTTTTTGTAAAAAATATTTCATTAAAATAATCCCGAACGCGAAGAGATTGAAAGTAATTTAATTGATAAAATATTAATGTGTCTTTTCCTTTTATGATGTATCTATTTATTTTGATACATTAGCCCGACTCGTGGCCCAGTGGCGACACGTGCCGTTGGTGAGCATTAGAGCTGAGGTTCAATCCATTAGCGCCTTTGTTGTACACATTGTTTAAAAAAAAAAAAAAGGGAGACTCGAGGACGTTTGTGATGTTTAGCATCTTGCCTTGTGAGCCGAACTACCTGGTGGGAATTCTCCGGGTTTTCTCCCATACGATACGAAAATTCAGGTAGTTCCCTTAAAAATCCTCCCGTAAGGCACTTCCCTCTTTCTTAAGTGTCACGGAGTCAAGTCAGACTTCTGCCTACGGGTGCTCCTTCACAAGAAGCTGACTTCCCCTGCTTCCTTCCTTCCATGAGATCACACAGGGTTCTTGGACTTGGTCTAAATTTCCGTGTTTTCTCTCATACTCATACGACAGTTCCCTAAAAGTGCTGTCTCTTTGTTGAGTTAAAAAACTTTCCAATTGAGATAAAAAAAACATTTTTATACGTTAAAATATTCCAGGTATTAAGATTATGGTTTGCGAAGGAATAAGCTGGCAAATTTTGAAAGAAATTATAATTTTTTTTTTTTTTTTTTTAGGAAATTGTTAAATCATTGAATTCTTTTTTGTAAATACGAAAAATATATCTTAATAATTATTAATAAAACAATTCTAAATTATTAATAAAATTCTAACAAGAGAGACCTGTATTGTTTAAAAAAATTTAAATACCAATTACATTTACCTAACGTAATGGAGAAAATAAAACTATGGGAAACTATTATACTTTTTTTTTATTTGTACAATATGTTGCACTAATGAACATAAGAACGCTAAATTTTTAGTTGCTATTTGCATCATTTGCAATAAAACAATAAAAGTAAAAGTTTCTAAAGACACCTGTTCACAATTTTAATAAAGTCAGAAAATCGCTTTCTTTTTTTGTTCATGCCACGATGAACTTATTTATAATCCTCTTTATAATTTGAGGATTAAGGAAAAAATGGTAATCTTTTAACAAATGAATTGAAAAGTATCATCAGTGGATCTTTATAATATGCATTATATGCTTAAATGAGTGTGAACTTCGTATTTATTATTAAAAAAACGAAACCTGAAGAACTTTTGCGGCTTTACAATTTATAACTGACTCATGCATTGATTCTAATCGATTTCAAATGATAATTTAAAAATATACCTTTAAAAACATAAACTTGGGAGGATTTTATTACGGAATGTTGAATTCTATTATTCAATGCTTTTACGCAATAGAGCAATCAGCTTATGTTATAAATTTTTCTTTACTTTCCTTAAGCGCATTTCATCAAGAATTTTGAGTCGCTTTTGAGGTATCTTAATTTGATATCTGAGTTGTTTAAACGCTTTAAACAGAAGTTCAAAAAAAAAAAAAAAAAAATCCGTGAAGTTCATATAATAACAATAATTGAAGGCTTTGATGCTTTACGTTGAAGTCCTGCTTCTGGTCCATTGCACTTTTAAAAAGAAATTAGATCCAATCCATTGCATTTAGCAAATGACTGTGGAATTAACGTAGGCGATCGGATTGGATGCCAAACCTATATTTTAAACATAGAAAAAGTTTATAATAAACCCATTTTAAAAGAAAAAGCTTAATAATACTTAAAAAAAAATTTTTTTAAATCTACAATAGCCTTAAGCAATAATTAAATTCAAGTATCAAAAGTACTTCGAAAGTATCACAAGATCTGAAATCGTCCCCAGACATGTTTGTCACTCAACTGACATTTTATGCAAATTTTGGGCTAATTAAACAGGGAGCTACAGCTTAACGGGGATTCGAATAACAAACAACCATGCCACAGCCAGGATTCAAGCCTGAGGCCTGTGGTACCAAAGGCCAGAGCGCATGCCCATTGGCCATCAGACCGCCGTTTAATCAAAGAGAAATTTAAAGAAGGCATCTCCTTCTTCATTTGTGCAACAGCTCCATGATGGGCCAATTCCGTTTGGCTACTGGCAGATTTCGCGGTAGGATGTTTTCTTTACGAGATAGTGTTGTCAACCCTACTCTCAATGCTCTACAGTCATATTAGACCTGAGTCATATTAGACGGTTTAAAAATGAACTCCGAACATCCATGACACCGCCTGGATTCGTACCCGAATCCTGTGGTACCGAGCGCCAGAGCGCTAGTCATTCGCTTCATCAGGACAAAGAAGGTATCAATAGTTTGCAAATAGAATTTGAATGAAATATCTGTTTCCAAAATACCATAAATTTATATTCCGAAAACCCGACAGGTAAAGATGAATCGAAAGCTCTGCATTTGTTAAGAAATGTTTTTGATTGCAGGTACTAAATGAAGCGTGTTTGTGTTTAAATATGGATCGGAAAATAATGTTGATGTTTTAATTTTGCAGAGATCCCGCTACTCTGGAAGTGTCAGGAGCTCCCGAGGCACCTCTGCCCCAAATTGTCATTTTGGGAAGGGATGGTCGAGAGGCCAGTACTGTCCGCATTGGGGACAGGCTCACGTTCCACATCGAAATTCCCGAAGATAGTAAGTAGTCAATCTACCACATCATAAAATTATGGTTTAATATCAATCGTTTTACTATCTAATATTAATAGTTTACCATTAATTATTTATCATTTAATATTAATATTTTACCATTAATTATTTACTATCTAATATTAATATTTTACTATTAATTATTTACCATTTAATATTAATATTTTACCATTAATTATTTACCATTTAATATTAATAAGTTACCATTAATTATTCACCATTTAATATTAATATGTTACCATTAATTATTTAACATATAATATCAATCGTTTAATTTAATGTCGATACTTACACTAATAAATAAATATAGACATGCACCAATGTCTATAACCCTATATAGACTTTAGTACTTAATATATAAAATATTTATATTCATAATAAATCAATTAATAGCTGAAATTTCTCTTTATCTGAAAATATATGAAAACAATTTCTTTCAAAAAAATTCTTCAATTTTTTTATAGAGGGTTTCGTAAATAATAAAATTTGGTATATCATTCCTTTTATAAAAATTATTTATTTATAACAAATTTAATTAAAAAGTTTTCATAGAAAGAAAATTTTCTTTAAAGGTTTTGGTACCAAAATGTACTTTTTGAAGTTTCATTTTTGTGAAGCATAAATTTTTTTTTAAATGAAAATTTAATATAGTTGAAATTAATTTGAAAATGAGCTCGAATATGCGAAAAACAAAATAGTATGTATGTTTTCTTTTAATTAAAAAATAGTTAAATCACTTTAATGATTTTACATTGTTGGTATGAACGCTAACGCTAAATTTAAATATTATTTTGCACTCCTTTACATTTATTTACTTGATACTCATATTGATGTAAAGTTCTTTAACAGATTGTTTCCTTGGTTAAATTCAATATATTGGATAATCAAATTAAAAGAAACTACTTAAAAAATATAACTTTAATATGATTGAAATTCATTTGAAACAATGCTCGAATATACAAAAACAAAATAGTATTTATTTACGTTTTCTTTAATTAAAATAGTTAAATCACTGTTAGATTTTGCGTATTGTTATGAGGTATGCTACTAATGCTAACGCTACATTTAAATATTCTGCACTGCGTAGGCATTTATACCTGATACTCATACCGATGCAAAAAGCTCTTTAAAATAGAATGTTTGCTTAAACTCGATTTTAGGTTAAACTCGATAGATTAAGTATTCAGATTACTTAAAAAAATATTAGATTAGATATTTGTGTTTAAGTGTATTATTAAATTTCAAAAAGCTTAACATTTATTTTTAAAAATAGGATTTAGTAATGAACTTTTTTCTTCAAAGTGTATTTTTAATAAGCTATTCATGTAAAGTATTCATGACAAACATTCATGCTAAGTTATACTAAGTAATTCATTCTACTAAGTTAAGAACCTTTTGTATATTTTTCAGCTCCTTATGGTATATTTGCAAGCTGCTTCGCCATATTAAAGACGGAAGAAGTACTTTCGAAATTATTGACGAAGAGGGTAAATTTTTTTTTTATATAAATTCTCTATCACTTTTCTAATCAGACTATTTACTACGTTACAGTAAAAGAAAAAACAATTCATGCTTCGAATTAGCATTCTTAATCTGCTTTAAATCACCAAAAGTTCATCGTTAATAAAAAGCAAAGTGAACATAAAAAAGAATATACAATGGGATCAAAACAATACAGCTACTAAAAAAAGTTGGGTGGATCCCTTTAAGTTCATTCATATTTAGCGATAAAGAATGCAGCATATCAACTTTTTAATGATGAGTATTTAAAAATATTTCTTAACTTTTACCTTTTTTTCCTGGTTTTATTATCAGGAAAATAGTTAGAAATGATTAATTGTTATTAAAAAATGACAATGATATCTTGCAGACACAAATGACATTTCGTTTTATAAATGATAAAATAAGATCAGCAGGTTCAAATGCTAAAGATAAATGCATTCAAGATTAATCTTATGCATTCGACAATAATTAATAACAATAACTTCTTACAGCGTGACTATGTGTTTTTTTTTTTTTTTTTTTTTTTTTTTTTTTTTTTTTTTTGTATTTTAAGTTTGCTGAAATTGAAAGCATTCCTGCTAACAAGGAACTATTCTTTTTTTTTTTTTTAGAACAATAGAATTCTTTCATAGAAATTA
>BPLR01007628.1:0-33903 GCA_021605095.1 Caerostris extrusa
AGATATCAAAGAGCAGAAAAAAACTATCTTCGTCACATTTCTCTCACTCTTTTTTTTTTTTTTTTTCCTTAAACATTGCCTCTTAAAGTTACTTCCAGATTGTCCAATGGGTAACAATGCAGATGAAATTATTTCCACCCCATGTATTAATGATTTGTGCACTGCAAAGTGCATCACATATTATTAATAATTTATAATCAGTTCTTTGGCAGTAGTTAACGCATAGTTTTTAATGTATCAGTGCAAATGTCATAACCACTTGATATAAAGAGAATACCAGGTAAGAATGACACGCATTCGTTTAATGACTACTTCAATAGCTCTTAAACTCATATGTGTTGCAAAAAACATCAAGAAATTAGATCTAATAGTCATTGTTTTACCATTTGGTTGGTTCAAAATTATCATCAAATGAGGTTCTTGGACGACCTTTCATAACAGGAAGTTCACTCTACAAACAAATGATTGCTAACATCTTCTAGAAGATGGAATTTGTGATAGTCATTGTAACGTCTTAGTCTATACTTGGCTTATAACAGCGCTTTTAGGTTCACGGGAACACTTTTTAATTTTTATTTACAACTAGTATTTCTATATACATAACTCTATTTACAATGAATTGAAAATTAAAGATATAAAATTAAATACACAAGTGCAGTTCACTCAAAGGCGGAGATTTTCAGAGTTCTCGAGTCTCCGACAGATCTAGTCCAACCGGTCTGCTGCAGATCTTGGGTATCACGACGTGATACGAAACTGCAAGGGCTCACTTTGGCAGGTGGAAACTACGGCCGGTTCAGTCAAAAGAAAAACAACACTTCTTGACTCATCCCAGAACACTCTCTCTCTCTCTCTCTCTTTCTCCAAAAATCTCCCTTTAAGAAAATCCGTCAGCTTCCCTCACTTCTTAATGGAGTAGACACTTTCTCAGTTCATGGTCTATCACCAATTACAATGCAACTCATGGTGTAGTCCATATTCCATCTGTAAGTGTTTCAACCTGTGAAGGTCACAGAGACAATCGCTCATTTCATGAGATCTCACTATCCCTAACACTGAATATCTGCTATCAGATTTGGTGGCAGGTCGTTCTCATTGTACAAAATACTAATTGTATGTAATATAACCACTCACGACACTACTTTATCTACTGTCAAATTTTAGTAATAGGTTGTTATTATATACTTGTTAAAAAAATATACATTACTCTGTACTGGAAACAGAATGTTACAACTCTTTCTGTGGGAAAAAATGCTACAGTCATCCCTTCACACAGGTGAAAGTTTAAAACATTAAAAAAGGAAATGACAAAACTCTCCACAACATAGTTTAACACAGTAATACCTTTCATAAAAACACTTTGAACTGCATGTAGGCTGCAAGTTCCAATGTTGGCCATCAGAAGTATATATGCAAATGTAGCTTCTTTTGGAAAAATAAACAGATAATCTAGAGAAGGTGATGTAAGTTTAAATTATTATTAGAGATAAAACTAACGAGTTTCTCTAAAAATGATATCGTCAGTTGTGCGGAAAAAAGGGAAAAGAAAAAAAAAAAAGAGTTATAGTAAAAAAATCAATACTCGTTCAAATTTTTCTGACTAAGATGCTATTTATATATCCATCTGCTTTTCTACTTTCTTAGTGAAATTTTTTTAAAGTATATTGTATACAATGATTTGATTTGATAAAAATAGTCATTTTATTGTGAAAGTAAGGTCCTAAGCAAATTTTAATCACGTACCTAGCATTTGATTCCGACAATTTTAAGTGATTAATTATGTTCGAGTCATTAAAATCTAGAGATAATACGTTGCTGAGTTCCCCAACCTATGAAAACGAATAGTTACATTTGATTGCTGTTAGCAAGATATAAGTCTCTGTTCTTAACACCTTTCCATTCAAAGTTATTGGTATCCCCTCTGAACAACTCTTGGACAATTTAAGTACACCAGGATTACTTGAATCAGCACATTTGCCATCACTGGAATTCACAAAAAAAAAACTTTGGCCGGGCGAACTTTTCAAAATCTTGATGCATTTTTTCGAATACATTTTCTAAAATAGCAGAATTCAAATATAGTATAAGTTTATTAACTTTTACATACAATAAATTCTCTAGAGTGTATTTGGTTGCAAATTACTTAAATGTGAAGTATAATCTGATGAAAAAACCTAATCTATCCATGAAATTATCATCCAGTTATTCCAAAATTACCATTGATTCTGCAAACGTTTGATCTATATATGTAACTTGAATTTTAGTAGCCAGCTTTTCAAAATGTGTTCATTTTCAAGAATTCTTTTTTATTGTCTGAATATTAAAACTACAACTTGTAGAGGATGAATGTGGAATGATGACGTTCATGGGTTTCTTGAGAATTTATACACCTTTTAGGAATGTTGAGAAAAATTCCAAATTTTTTTTTTTTTTTGCATACCATATAATGCTTGCTGTGTTTTTCATTATTAAGTCATGTTGATGTGCTTAACAACTAATGAAATGTACATAACAATGAATGAAACCTTTTATTTTTGTTTGAATTCTTTCTTCCACTTGCCTTCCTTTTCTATGATATTTACACCACATGAAATGTCTAAGCTATCAGTTTTTATTCATTTCTTTGAAATATTATGTCTTATTCTAGAATATGTTTTTAAAACTTCAGCTGTAGCTTGATTTTCTGGAATTAAGAAAAAAAAATTCAAAATATTTCACCATTTCGTATGTAGAATGATTAACGTTTTTCATAATTCCACATAATATTGCGTTATCAGTCATGACATCTATAACAAGTTTCTTTGACTTCTCATATATATTACATTTATTTTGTTAATATATCTAAAACAGTTCTTGGTTCAACTTACATAAACTGGGCAAACACATTTTCTTAAGACTTGAGTCAACCATACACAGGTCCTCACTATGTATTAAATTCTTAAAATATAAAGAAAATTCTTTAAAATGTCTAAAGAAATAATGATTTATGTCTTATGTTCAACAAAAGAATAATATAATAAAAGATCGTTCAATTAAATATTTTTATACAAAATTCTTCAAATTATAAGTAATAGAAAGCAGTTTTTCTGGAACATACAGGATATTTCAACCTCTATGATAGGTAAAAATATTTTTTATAATTTAGACTTGTATATATTCTATTCAAACATGAAATGGAAATTACAATACATACATGCCTGAAATTTAGTATTTATATCAATATTTTAGTAAATATTAGTCTCGTAAAATAAAAAATATTTCTATTAAATTTATATAAGAAATATGTTTGAATTTTGACACTTTAGTGTTTATCAACTACTAACTATGAAAGTAAATTAAATTGCATAAACAAAACTTTACATTTAAAACACAACTGCATAATTGTTAAACCATCCATTAAAATTTTCATTTTATCTGGTTTAAAACATAACATTAATTACTTATATGAATTCTAAGTATTTCCATAGTAAAACCATCCTATTTTATTCATTAATTTTAAACACAACATAACTGAATAACATTTTGAGTACCATAAAAACATCTACTATTTTGATGATTTTATGCTACATAGCTATATATTATCTTTTTATAGCATTATTTTTGCTATAATTTTAATAGATAACTTAAAAGTGCACAAATAACTTATTTATTTATGAAATGAAATTTATGGATGTTTATTATTATTTTTTTTTTCTTTCATTATTCACATCATGTACATTCAACACTAAGCAGTTGCCTTCCCCCCCTCCTACTACCCTTTGCCATAACTTTGACAGTCTTCTAATCTTTCAAAGGCATTTTGAGTAGCTATGGTCACCTTTGTAGATGTTTTTTAGCCTCTTCCGTTTTTCCCATTTCAAAAACAATTTTAACTAAACGTTTGGCAGTTTTCTTTGGTATAGATGCCTTTGGTTTTCGCAGGTACTGCTTTCTTGCACTTCACAGGTGTCTTAGATTTCACAGGTTCTGTCTTTTTTTTAACCATCTTAGCAGAATACTTTTTTTCACACTTTTCCTGTTGAAGCCAAAATTTTCAGTTTTAGGAGATGACTTTTTTTCTAAATATGTAGCAACATCAGATTTTGAATGAAATTTAAAATCCTCTAGGCTGTAAAAGGAAAATATATTTAACAAAAGAGAGGAAGGACAAGAGCTAGTAATTTATTATTTTTTTTTTAAAAAAAAGATTTAATAAGAAATGAAAATCAATCAATTTTTAACTTTTTTATAAAATTCAGCAATTATTTCTATTCTAAAATATTATTATGATGTAGATTATTTATTTGTATTATTTCTATTCTAAAATAAAACTATGATGTAGATTTAAATATTCATAACTATTAAATAGATATTAATTCTCAAAATCTGAAACACTAATGCAAATGAATATTTATTTTAAAAAATAGCAAGATTAGTAGTGGAAATATAGCAATATTCATTGAATTAAATAAAAATATTAAGCAATTATCTAAAATTTTTTTGCTTATACAAATTATGAATAACACACATATTAAAAAAATTACTTTAGGAATTTTTTTTTTAATTTTAAAAATCTTAGATTAAAAAATTCCAATCTGAAAAAAAAAAAAATTTAATTTCTGTTAAATTAAGAATAATAAAAAAAAATTGAATGCATTAAAATATATGCCATTACAAAATACTTTACCATTTCATCTGTCAATGCATTAATTCTGAAAACTTTACAATTCTTCAAGATTGATATTTAACAGTATCAACTTAATTTCAACACATTGAAATTAAATTTATCTATAAAAACCTTACATGGAATTACTCATAATTCTACAGGTGCTCAAATGTTTGCAAGTGGCCAATTTATCAAATTCTAGCATAAAGTAACATTTTCTTGCAATAAAATATTTTCAATTTTCATTTGATAGGGATCTTCTAATCAAGTATCTGCTTTTATTTTATATACATTGATGAATATTCTCTCACATTCAATTACTTTCCCAAGAAGTGCAAATGTAATAATTTACTAGACACATCAAATACTCAAGGCAAGCTTTACTTAAATGATACAGAAGAAGAAAAGACATTATAAATGCCATGGATAATCTTCATCAAATTATTATAAGGGATGAAATAAAGAAATTTTTAACTTGATTTTTTTATTTTGAGGGGAGGAGGGAAATGATGTAACTACACAATAAAAGGAATTAAAAATATTGTATAAAAATAAACTCACCTAAAAATATATAAGTCAATCTGCCCTGCAGATTTTCCTTTTTAAAGCAAAACAGTTTTCCTGAGCCAACCTTTGGGTAAATTGTGATAGTAAACTACATCCTCTGTTGGTACAGTTTTTGGCGACATCTTCAGTTACCTTCTTAGCTTTAGTTTCTTTGTTAGTGGAAGGATTTTCTTCTTCTTTTTACATGATTCTTCAATATCTGGAGTAGTTACTTCCTTTGAATCTTCTTTCAATAAATCAAGTCACATCACACACACAAAATTTTTAAGATGTATCCATACAAAAATGACAAATTTTAAATTCAAAAAATTTACTTCTGATGCATATTAATTTAGAATTGATAAATGCATGGTGTAAAACTACATAATATTGGATAATATAAAAGGCAACATATATTGCAATCTTTAAAAATAAAAGCTGAAATGTACCTTAATGCTATTATGAGTAAGTTTAAATGAATCAAGCATTAGTAATAAAGAGGGTGATAATTGATCGTCCTTTTTAGAATAACAATTGAAAAATAAATATTTCACCAAATGAAATATAAACAATTTTAGATATGTACAGTCTTTTAATTGAATTTCATGTATTACTAAGCAACACTAATACACACACAAAACGATTTAGAGATAGACAATATCATATTTTTATAACAGCACACTAATGAAGTGTTAATTGTGTTTAATACATTTTTGTAATTTGAATATTACACACCAGCACTATTTGTTTCATTTAGTTTTCCTACATTCTGATTTTTATCATACATAAAATACTACGTTGTCATTTATCTTACATTTATTCAAATAAAAATGTTTTTAAATATTAAGAGTGAGGCACATGTATGATATTTTTAGAAAGGTGAAATCAACCAAAATAATAAAGTCTCATACTCAAAACTTATTAAACATAAGTTTTTAATGAAACAAAAAGAATGTTTCATTAAATGAAATATTCATGAAAGCCTTTTAAATATCTTATACTAATTGTTTAATAAAATATTTGCTTTATTAAAAGTGTAATTCTAAAAGTAATTATTTGTATTACTTATTAATGAAATCAAATATTAATTGCCTTAAACAATATAATTTTAGCTAATTGTAAATTTCAGACTATATATATATATATACATATATTATCTTGTAATATAAATAACAAATTGACTCCTAATATAGTTATACTATGTCAAAGAAACATTAATAACTATAATATAAAAATTGCCAAAGTTTATGCCAAAATTAAATTTTTAAAAGTGCTTTTTTCAACAAGCACATTTTTAACCATATTTCTACAGTTTCTGAATTATAAAAATTAATCCATTCCTTTGCATTAGTAAACTAAATCTAGTCACACAAAGTCATTTAAATTTGTGACAACTTGATATCTTAAAAATAAATGTTAAAATATTGTTTGATTTGTAAAAGAATAATTTAATCAAACATTTCTTCTGAACTTCTTTGATGTGCTTGAAGAATGATTAATCAAAAAGGTGGATCGCTATCAACAAGGAAAAAAAAATTCAATTATTCCATGAAGAGGAACTGTTCTGCTTACCATGAACTAAAATGTAACTAACATTATTTAATAAGCATATACAGTAGGTAAAAGGAATAAAATACATTGAACAAATCATAAGCAGCAAAACACATGTTTAGAAATCATATCAAGTGCATAAAGGAAAAATTCTAGAAAGAGATTAATTTCAGTTTATCTCTAATCAGCAAATATTCATAGCAATGGCAATGACCAATTATGAAATTTCTGTGAAGTACCACAAAAATCTCCACATCTTAATAAATTGCAAGAATCTTTGGATTATTTTATCAATTTAAGGAAGGTTATAAACAAGTACTAAATATCATTTATATGTAATCAGGTTTCATAGCACAAATAGAAAGGTATTTCAAAAATACAAACTTAAGAATCATTACTAATGCCTCCTGATTTATCGATAACAGTATTAACTATAATGGCCTTAATATTAAAGATATATATACATAGAAAAGTTTTCACAAACACCATAAATCACACGAATCCACTTATTAAAACTCGTCTTTATTCAGTCATAAAAATGGAAGCCATAAATATTCATACTGAAATAGACATATCGCTAAACATATTGTAGGGACAAGTGCATCTCTTGCCACAATAATTATTCTACAGCATATATAGGTTACAGTTTTTTCTACTTCAGTTCATTAAAGCATTTTCTTTAATTCATCTGCAAAAGTGCACTTGAGAGTCAACATTCAATTTTCAACATCGATTCACAGTAAATTTGTTTTAATTAAAGCTCGTAATTCGAAATAAACTATAGGTATCTGCTTCTGAGCTTTTATACAACATTTGAAAATGTATGAATAGTTTCTACATTTCAATTCTTTAAAATAACTTTAATGCTTTGTTTTATGTGATTTTAACATTATATTTCTTATGAAATGGATAATTTTTAAATTAAAGATAAACTTATATCTATGATATTATGCCAAAAAAAAAAAAAAAAATTAAAAGTCATTTCACATAATTTATTTTAATAATTCATTCAACATAATAATGAAATACAAGAAATTTAACAATCTTAATTAAGTAACATAAGATATGTACCAGAAAGAATGTAGGAAAAAATGTTAATGCAAAAACAGCAGAAATATAGTGCAATCTTTAAAATAACAGAAAAGAGAATTTGAAAATATTTAAATATAAATTTTTAAATACAGATTAGAAGTAACATGAAACGTATTAAAATACATAGATATTAGCATTTGAAAATAACAATTTATTGAGAAAAGCTCAGTTAAGTAGGAAATGGGATGTATCAAGCTCTATAATATTGGAACAAAATATTAAAGAATTTAATTTTATTAATTTTTAATTTTCTCCTTAAAAAAGGTGAACATTTTAATAGAGATATTATGATGAATGGCTTTTACGATGCAAATAACGACTATAAGGATGGGAAAACTTTAAGGGACACAAATCACAAACAAATGGTTTTTCTCCTGTATGTCGATTCAAATGATTCTTCAATGTTTCCTTCCTAGAAAAAGAGCTATCACAATAATTGCATTTCACATGGCTATGACAAGATATATGCTTTCTAATATCTATGTATTGATCAGTTACATATGGACACACAAGACATTCAAATCGTATTTTAGTGAAATTTCCCAATTCTAAATTGTCTATGAATTTCTGGCTTTTAAACTCCCCAATAGGACTTACTATTGTACCTAGAAAGTAAGAAAATAGAAATTAGAAATGCCTTATTTGCAATAAAACTAACTATCCTTAAAATATCGTAATTTAACATTTTAACAGAGTAATTATTTTATAATATTAAATTTTGATGGGGCTTTTAATTTTAAATTTATATTTTTGATGCAATTTTTGTGAATAAATAATTGCAATGAATTTTTGACACTATTTATTCTAGGTACATATTGTTTATATTGTTGTTAAATAACTACTGTATGATTGTATAAATTATTATTATTTAATTAGAAAAATGTGCTCTTTTAAAAAAAAAAAAATTTAAGAAAATACTCAAGAGTTTTTTTTAAAGTTCATATATAAAACAAAAACAAATTAATAATAAAGTCTTAAACTAAGGACAATATTTTTGATTCCTTTCAAGATTGTCTTTAAATGGCAAATACATAGTTATATTTACTATTTAATCTCATCTTGTCCTTATGAATATACTTGTTTTGTTTCCAAGTACACTTTCCTATAAGGTCACTTAAAAAGCCATTTAAAAATTTTATACAATATCAGATATAAGTTATTTTTAAATAACATATGTTTTGAAAAATATTTTTTCAGAAACTGTACAATCTGTATATAAAAATATATGAAACAATTTTAAAAAGCATAATAAATTTTAAATATATTGCAAAAAAATTATTAATAGATGAAACTATTTATACAACTGATTTAAAAATAATAAATACATCTTATTAACAACTAATTAAAATTTTTTCATTTTGAAAAATCTTTTCAAATAGCATATGTATATAAATATGTCTATCAAAATTTTATTAAATCCTAATCATATGTTAATTATTAATTATAACTACATATATTCAATACTAAATAAGAATTTATAACATATATATACAAGATTGAATTAGACAATCTGAGTTAATTACAAAAAAATACATATAAACATAGAAATTACTAACAAATGTAATTTATGGCACACTAACTTAAGAATAAATAAAATTATATTCCGCAACATTTTGCACCATTTAAAGATAAAAACAAATTATAATAAAATTAAAGATATATTTAATTTTCTCTCAGATTCCATGTGTTTCAGTTTATGTCGGTGCGTGAATTACGATGTTTAAATCGCATTGCACAAAAATCACATGCATATGGCTTTTCCCCAGAATGGATAAGCAAATGTTGACGTAAACTATCACTCCTTTTAAAAGTGTAGTTGCATATATAACATTCATATGGCCGTTTATTTGAATGTATGAGTACATGTTTCTGAAACTGTCTTTTAGATGGTGTACTATATGAACAATGTGATTCTGGGCAATCATATGTTTCTTCATATATAATGGACATAGCTTCTTCTGGAGTTTGAGTTTCTAAATTCTTAACACTAAAAACTAAAGGCTTTAAACTGGTTTGACATGTGGGGCCTTCTTCAGATGTGGATTCCTTGTCACTTTCACCTATGGAAATTAATCATATAATTAATAACTGTATTATTTAAAGATTCAAGTATAAATTCTAATACTACAAATAAGATAACAAGAGTTCAAAACAACAACTTAACTAAAAAGTATTAATTTACATAACAAAGTCAGTATAAGTTGTGTAGCTAAAAAATAATGATGATACAAAAAATTTAATATAAAATACAATATGAAAATAAAAATGGATTTTTGTGCCATACAAAAAATAAAATATCTAACTAAAACAAAATAATCAATTTTCCTAGTAAAAATAAATTTTGCATAAATAATTAGGATATATTATTTTATAAAAATTAATTTCTTTTAAAAATGCTAGATTGAATTTTATTTTTCAAAGCAAAATCATATAAGTAATTGTTATTTCAAATACATACTAAATAAAGAGGATTACAAATTTTTTTTTAACAACTCTTCAGTGAATAAGTCAAACAATTACAATTAACTTAAGACAGATTGAGAAAATAAAAAAACTTTAGTCTTCCAAATAAATGAAAATTATATCACACACATATATAATTATGTAATCATTGATAAGTATTATTTTTGAAAAGTTGAAGTTGAAGCTTATTGCCTTCATAAAATTCACATAAATGTTTAAAATAATATATTTATTAATTACAATAATATTAAAAATAATAAAGAAATCTACAAAATATATATAGTGTATAGAATCATAAATAAATATTCTACTTTTCAATAAAAAAAATTTAACTATAATTATAAAATGAAAAAAGGAGTTATATAAAATGCCTAACAGCATAAAATAATGCAAAAAGAAAAGATTTATTAATTTTGGTAAAATCAATACAAACTATTTGATGAAGATAGTTATATTCTTTCATATTAAAAACTAAACACATAATTTTTAAACAATTAAGAGGGAAAGAAATAGAAAATCATGATTTCTAATTATTGTTACTTATTAAAACTTATTTGCACTTAATAAATAATATACATAGTCAAAATCTTATCCTGACTTGAAAACACAGAATCAAAGATAATTTTAATTATATATTTCTTCAATAATTTTTCAGTCTGTCATGATTTACGAGTTAGAGATGAAATAAATAAATTGATAGGACAACTAAAATTTTTTTGTCAGTATTTGGACCTTAACAGCAAAATCAACCATCATAAATTAAGTTAAGAGCAAGATTCGTAACGATTAAATGAAATATTTACATTAAAATTTCAATAACAGTTGTGTTCTATTTTGGAGGACCTTACAAATCATCTATTGCTAAATTAAATAAGCTGAATGAATCATCAATGTTATTACAACATTCAATGATGAAAAAAGACTGTTGAGGGTAACAGAATATTTCCTTGCAAAGGGAGAATTTAAAAAATGAAAAATTTGGTTACTAGTGCTGTACAGTATTATTTTAAATAACATTTAATAATTGAAATACAAGAATGTAGAATGAATACTTTTTTCTTAGCTTCAATTCTCAAATGTAACTTTTACTGTCAATTAGTTTTATCTTTCAAAGGCATTTTATTTTTCCTTGCTTATAGAACACAACAATGGCTTGTAATCAATCAAATTTTAATGAAATAGATTCTTATAGTAAAAAAATTAACTGGCAAATTAATTATTATTAAAAATTCCAATTAGTTAAAAAAAAAAATTCTAATTGAATTTTAGATATTGGCAAAGAACAGCTTTTTAAAGGCAATTTCAAATTTATTCAGAATCAGATAAATGCACTGAATTTTTGTTGCAACTTAGCATAGCAAATTTCTAATGATGTTGTGGTTCAAGTATTTAATAATTTTTATTTTTTAAATTGATTAATTATAAAATATTAAATTAAATTTTGCTTAAAAATGTATTCCAACATATAGCTCTGGCACAATTTCGAAAATCACACAAAGCAAATTACATAAATTTCCTTTATTATTATTATATACAAATAAAATAACGAGCACCTTATTATTTACTAATATTTAATTTAGTCCTGCCAATAATATTAAATAATTTCAAATATAAACTATGAATGAATGAATGATTTTCTGCTATTCGTAAACGAGCTTTACATTTAGAGATCTATACGAATACTGATTTCTTGATCAGATAATTTTCCAAACACATGAATAGTAATTTTAAAAAAAAAATTACCATTAAAACTTTACCTGTTCATTTAAATATATATAAATATTTCACAATCATTATTTTTAAAAGAAGGTTTGGTTTGTCACTCTACAGTCACTTTGGGCTAATTAGACCAGAACCTACAGTTTAAAGTGGATTCCAAACAACTAACAAACATTCATGCCACTGCCAGGATTCGAACCTGAAACCTGTGGTACCAACGGCCAGAGCTCTAGCGAATTGGCCATCAGGCCACCTTTTAAGGAAGGAAACAATTTCAAAACTTTCCGACTTGAATCATCTTTATTTATTTTTAGTATCACTCTCTTGAAAACACTTTTATCCATAAATTCTAAAAAATAATTTATTTAATTTAAATAATATTAATTTTTTAAAATAATGTAATTGTGATTTTTTTTTTTCTTTTCCAAATTTAATATTAAAAATTTTAATTCGATTGGATGAAAATATTTTTTCATGTTTAAATTAAAGTAAAACATTTAAAGTCATTCATTCATTTATAAGACAAGTTTATACTGAAAAGCATTGAATTATATCAACAATTTTAATCAATATTTTGCAGTTCTAATAATTTTAAAAAACACTGAAAATTTTAATCATAACATAATTAATACAACGAATTCAGTAAAACTTCTACTTGCAATGTGCTGATCTAATTCGAGTAAATTTGAAGTTTCAATTAAAATGCAGAATTTTAATGCTGTTATTTATTAAATAATAATACTTTGAAAATCCAACAGAATAAATAACAGAAAACCATACTTAAAATGCATAATAGAATAAATACATAATATATCACAACTAAAAGAAAATCACTGAGTTAGATTATTTCAATTAAATATATTGATGATTTCTATAAAAATATTCTCAGAAAAATATAATTTGCAGTAGAATTTTTTAGCTGAATTATGCTATTAATAATAAAAGTGACTATTAAAATATAGAAAGTTTCTCAATATAATAAATTTAAAAAACAGGTCCCAAAATGTAATAAATAACTTATATTTGCACAGTTTTAATTTTAAATTGATTACTAATAAGAATCATTTTGTTAATATAGCATGAAAATTTCTATACTGATTCATATGCATATTTAATAAGATAAAATAAAAAAGCATTCTTTTTAAGTTATTTAAATATTTCAATCTCATACAAGTTAAAGTTGTGCAGATTAAAAACTAAGAATTTATAAAAATTAATTTCTCATATAAAGAATATAATTGTACATAATGCATCAAACATAACATGATTTAAATAAAAGTAACCATTTTTAAAAATACTAAAAGATTTTTAATAAAAAAATGTTACATGGACAGTTTCTAACAATTAAAGCATTAAAAATCTACTTTTAATGATATATATACATAATGAAATAAATTTTTTTAATCCTCATAAATTCATACAATTCTTGAATTGAAAGAAATGTTACATGTAACTAAAAAAATATTAAAGAAAGTTCTATTTACATAATTTATATTATTACTGCAAAATGAACATACATTTTTTGAAAGTTATTAAATCTATTGATAATAAATAACAAAAAAAATTGATAATGTGTATGGTAAACAAATTTTTTTATGTATTTATAAGAAATAATTTGATAAAAAGTTCTATAAATTAAAATACAAAAATTACCTACTATTGTTTCCATTAAAAGTATTTTATTAAATATTTTAACAACTATGATTATTTCTTTAAATGAATATTAAAATGGCGTTTCAAATTTTCTTTTAAAGTAAAAAACGTCGCCCACAAATATGACAGCCATGTGGGCGTTCTCCAGTGTGAGTAAGATTGTGCTTTTTTAAATCAGCATTTGAAGGTGCTGCATAAGCACAATGTAAACATTGAAATCTTTTTGGCAAATATACACCATAATTTCCTTTTAATGATGTCGTAAATCCTAAAAATATATAAGAAATACCGTTGAAACATTTTACAAAAATATTACTTCTAAAATATTTTAATAATAGTGCAATAGAAAACATATTTATTATTGGATTTTATATACTGAATTATATTTTATGATAAATTATATATTTAAACAACATTAACAATTATATGTTTTTTCCCATTAATGGTATGGCAATAATTTTTTCACAAATTCACACTTTAAAATTCACATTAAGAAATTATCTCAAAATTTGTAAATTATATTCAATTCACTTTGATAATAAATTATATGATGTTAATATTAAAAAAAATTTAAGATCTCAGGAATAAGATTCTATTTTATATTTAATACAAATGCAATAATCAAATTGCATAATGATCAAGGATGAATTGTCAATAATTTTATGAAAAAGGTCTCTCTACTAAAGGAAAAGTAAATTTTCAGTTTTGATTAATTATAGAATTAAAGAAAATATCAAAATGCTTTTTATAACGTTTTAAATAAAATTACATTACATATATACATCTGCATTAACATATGCATCAAATAAATTGTAATACTGTATATTTCCATGAATAAACTATGAAGTTTTAGAACAATTATAAAGCTAAAGATAGGTCTGCTTAAATACAGATAAGTTGATCTGGCAAAAAAAAATTTTCCATTAAACGAGAGTAAGTAATAAGTTGCTAAATACAGCAAGTTTATATTTCTTAAATTTAAGGAAAAAAATTTTTAATGGAATGAATTACTCATTTTAATAAAATGTTTAACTTTCAAAATTGTTTATATTACTGTTTTGTTACATGTGCCAAAATTAAAAACCTGATGCTGGTGAAATTTGTACCCTACTAACAAAAAAGTACCAAAACATATACCAAAATTAATAATACAATACTATAAATACTGAACTTTGAAAAACATACTCACAGCTTATATTCAGAAATATATAAGAATTAAAAAAACACAAATTTCCCAAAATTAAATATAAAATTTAAATATAAAAATGATAATACAGAATCTTCATAATAGTTGTATTAGCAACAATAAAAAATATGAAATTTCAAGTTCAAGTATAATTTTTGAGTAAAAATTTTTTTTTAAATCTGAAAGCTTTATTCAAATAGCATTCAACTGAATTTTTTTTTATTCATAAAACTAACAGAAATAAAAAGATAACTGCTAAAAATTTAATGATCATGCCTATGATTAATTGTAATAACAAAAATTCAAAATAACTTTTCATTTAGAAATTAAAAGATTAAAATTAGATCTTCATTTAAAAAAAAACAAAAACATTTTCAACATTTAAAAATATTTTTCAGCATAAACAGTATAATTGACAGTATTATCTACCTTTTCAGTACATAAATAACATCCTTCATTTTTATAGGGAAAATAAATATAAAAATTATAATGAGAGTAGTAACATTTTTTAAATAACTATACAATATCATAACAAAAGTTATATTTTTCTACTATAAAAAATCATGCAAAAAAATTTTAAATAATACAATATCCATTAAAAACACACAACTCAATTATACAGAAACTCAATTTTATATACATTTCTTGACTTTAAATAATAAAATGGTTCTTAAATTTATTTTTAAGTTAAGTGTGATTGCCATAATTTGCAATGTTTAAAATAAAATAATAATAAATTTATAAAAAAAATAAATATTTTTACAATCACATTACAAGTTAATTTTTTTATTGGAATGCACTTATATATTTTTTAAAAATTGCACAAATTTCAGTCATGACATAGAAAAACACTCATTTCATTAGTCCTAAAATGTTAAAGAAAATGTCTAAATTTCATAAATGAAATAAAAATAGCATAACCTAATAATAAACATGTTATTTAAAAAGGATTTTTTTTCATAAACAAAATATATAAAATTGGAATTATATTCATGTGCTCTGCTCGGAACATAACAAATGCCAGTAAAGACTTTTGATCAGAAATTATGCATTGAGTATTAGCATTTCAGGAAAAAAGGCAGACATTTTTTAAGAATTTCAAATTGTAGTTTCTGCATTATATTTAATTTAGATATTATAAGAATTTTACTAAAAATGAGTTTTTTATTACAAAAAAAAAAAAATAAAATTTTGAAAATACATATAATAAATTAGGAAAAAAATAAGATATGGCAAAAGTATAAATTATGTATTCTATTTACTTTTTATTGCAGCTTTATTCGTTACCATTCATTCAATGTTTGAATCATTGAAAAAAAATAAGATATGTCCTTAAGTAAAGTACCATAAGAGAATATAGATAAACATCAACATAAATAACCATTAACAGGAATCTCTTGTTTCTTCTTTCAGGGATGATTGTGGATACCACAGAAATTTTTGGAATCATGTGCCAGATTTTCTGAAACAATATGGGAAGCAAATTAGACTCTCCTTTCCTCTCTTTCAAAAAAAGATCAACATGAAATTTGTCAAAGAAACTAATCTTGCATTCAAAATATATTTTTAATTGCATCTTATATACATATTTTTTAAGCATATTTATTTCACAGTGGAAAAATTAAATTTTCAAAAAACGGGTTGTGTCAAATTTACTGAATTATCAGAAATTTTGGAACACAATCCTGTTTTTTAAATACTTAAATTTGTTTACATCTTTTCATTAAAAAACATGAATAATAGCCATATATTTTATCAATTTTAATAAACCTGCCTACCAAAATACAAGCAGAACTTCAACTCACTGCTCTTTACTCATTTAGGAAAAAGTAAATGTAAAAATGAGATAATATGTTGGAATGTAGTTTCAGAAAATATCTTGCTTCATTTTTTGAGGATTTGGAATAACAAATTAAGGATTATTTTTAAAATTTTATGCTATAGTACATACAAATAAAATGAAATATAAGGGACACACAATTCATATATGTGTATGTGCAAATTATATATTGCCCAAATTTTAACTATTTTGTATGTCTACTGCTATTGAATTTTTACCAAAATATAATTTTGATTGGTGATTTTGACACAACATCATTATTTTATATTCAAGGGAGCTTTTTAGTTCATTAAGCATTTATTCTTTTAAGAACATTAGTGAGAATCTTTGAATGTCTACTTTCCTTTTCTCATTTAGCTCTGCTTTACATTCTTTATATTTAGCAAATTCTGCTTTTAATCTTTATCTTCTGCAATAAAATATCTCTCTGTGTCAATGGCATATCTATACAAATAATGGATTTGCAAAAGTTTAATAATATAATCTTTACACAGATTTGAAAGTAAAAAGAAATTAGATCATATTATTTCATGAAAATATTTAAATTTCATTAAATTTTTTAATTAATAAATTATGAATAATACAGTTGAAAATTATATAAACATAAAAAAGGTTCTTTTTACAGATGATTCAATCTGAAATGTTATACCATTGCCCAGATTTTAAATATTATTTTACCCATGAATTACTATTGCCAAATATGGCCAAAATTATTAACCTTTTAAGTTTAGAAAATTGTATATTTATTAAATAAAATGTAATTAGGTTATATACAAAAGAAGGAGAAAATTAAAAACACAAGAAGCATCTTCATTTCAGAAATTCATGAATTTTTAAAATCATATTCAAAAATTATTTTAAAATTTATATTCAATTAAACTTAATTAGATAGTTATATTATATATAAAAAAAAAATTAAGATCTCCCACTTAAAATTTTATCTTTTATTTCATGGTATTTTAGATATAAAGAATGAATGCTATTTAAAAAATATTTTTTTGGCCTTTTCCAAACATTAATTCTTATCAAAGACTTGGCAATATGAATACTGTATTAGTAGTTTTATATAATGTTGATACCCCTATTATGGATAACATTTGCATGAAATATTTTTTATTAGTTAATAAACATGAAGAGTTTTTGTGTGAAGAAATATGATATTAATTACAAGCCAAAATAAAAACGCTGTAAGTACATAAAGATATGTAATCACTGACTACCTTGAAATTGTAACAAAATATCTTTCATAAATTTAATTACAAATTACGATAAGTTTCTTTAGCACTGAAATATTCATATAAAAACTAACAAAAACCAAAAAGAGATTATTATAAGAGATGTAATGAGATCAAATGTACATCTAGTCCTAAATATAGCATTAGGTTGGAAGAACTTTACATATGGATCTGATAATAATTTAACAAATTTTTGTGGAAAATCAGAAAAACAAATGTTATTTTCAGAATATCATTATACATTGTCACTACTACAATGACAAATGACCTTAACTTGTAGTATATTTAGGAATGCACAGAGTACTATGTCTAACAAGAAGTTTTATACACACATAGCCCATCACCACAATTTGAAACTAACACCTCAAGATTATGCAGACAAGTAATTTTATTCTCAATAATATTTTTCTGACCTGCATATTTACACAATCAATCAAGGAACATTCAGTTCAAGAAATCATCTGTACTCCAGCAGGCCATTTCAGAATATAAAATTTTGTTAGAAGTGAATTCAATGAGTCCCAGGCCACTGTAATGTACAGGGAAAACGAAAAGGCAGATGCTCTAGCTCAGCAAGGACACACTATGAACCAGCAAGATTGTCCTTCACCTACAGCACCATTAACAGAACTGTGACCAATTATGTCAACAATGCAAGAAAGCAGGCCACCAAGGATAAAAGCTGGTGAACCTCAACATACTGAAGGACCTTCCTAGGAGAGTAGCGGTTCCACCTTCTAAATGGTTATGCGGCACGACTACCTACAACAGTATCTTAGCCACATCAGGGTTGCTGACTCCGCCAACCTGCCCACTTAGCTCTTACTCTAATGGCACTGCAGACCACCTCCCATTTTCGCAGTGCACTTGACGATGTTGTCAGAAGCTACGAGGGGATGGCAAATCTTTAATGAATGGCACGGCATTGAAATAGCCGAGAGGCCACGGAAGGGTGTTGATTGAAGTGAGTTTATTAGTCACAAGTAAACCGTTTGCATTCAGGATGAAATTTAATACAGAAAACATGATACATTTTTAACTTGAAAATTATGATGCGAAAATCAAATTTCCGATATTTTATATAAGTTCCTCATAATAACCGAATTAGATATAAAAATGTAATGTAATTTGATGTTGAATTAAAATTATTAGTAAAAGAAATTTACATGCAAAATGCTACTTAATCGCATATTTAACAAAGCAAAATGTCTTAAGTAATAATATATCCTTCATATATTATAAATCATTCATATGGGGATGTTTTGTCAAAAGAAATGTTCAGTAAGAAAGAAATGACATATGAATTATTAAAAAAAAAGAAAAATGCTTGAATATTACATGCTTTCATATTCTATAGTTTGACAGCTCCAATCTATCAAAAATTGCACATTATAATTTGTAAATGTTGTTAATATACTTTAAGCAATTATCTAACATTGCTGTATACTATACTTCCTTTTTAATACCAAAAACAAGTATAAATACTGATACCATAATAATGGGATAAGATCAAATTATTTATTGTTTCAAATTTTACACTATACCTATTTTCCCATCTATATGATCAATTGTATAATTGCCATCAGTTTGAAATAATAATTTTCTTATTCAAAATGAAATCAATTAATTAATATAATTAATCTTCAATAGACTAAAATTATATCATGTGTATACTGTTTATTTTTCTGATAAACAAAAAAGAAATTTTTTTCTCAACAATGTCCAAGGGATACCTAGTACTTAGTTAACAGAACACTATCTACTCCAAACATCGCAAATATTAACTCATCTAACTAAATAGAAATGGCAACCCTATTTTAATATTGAGCAGCACAATTGGCAAAATAAATAGATTACTACATTTGATACATAATCACAATGACCAAATCCAATTAATGACATAAAACTGCAATATAAACATTGGCACACTGTTTTTTTAATATAAATTTTAAATTCCACAATATTTTTGAAGGTCATAAATTTAAATAATGCGAAGTTATTTTAAAAAAATTCTAATGGATGTGGTATGACTTTTTTTTTGTCCACAATTATACGATGACTAAAACTATTTTAGATTATTTTGATAAATTAACATAATTTTGGTTTCAATATGAATGAAATCCTTTGGAAAAACAATACTATTTGTGTCCTTGGAAGAGCACAAAAATGTACATGTTCCATGAATACCAAATTTATTAAGAAAAATTAGAAATTCCAAAGAAAGGCGATTTCACTCAAATCACTGAGATCCTAGATTTTCATATAAATCACTACTGACAATAAACATATTACCTTTGCAATAACACTAACATAAAATTCTCGTTAGTATATCAGTAGATAGTATTCTATTTTTACATTGAAAATTAAATGTCAAATTAAAAAATATTTTTTTTTAATATATACAAACGGAGTATTCCAGAGAATCACATTTATAATTTGGGGACGGATTCTGGATTATTAGTTTTCGATATGGTCAAAGAAATTGATGGACAACAAAACTACAGCAAATCACCAAGAAATTTAAATTCAATTTGTAAACAATATAATTCGAATACTCTATTTTGAAAGTTTCATTGCCAAACAAGTAGAAATTATATATATATTATATTATACGCCCTAAAAATAGTTTCAGCTGATCTATAAAAAAAGATTTTAAAATCAATTGATTCCTTTAATTTTATTATAATCATTTTCTGTTGAACAACACGACATGTTATTTTCTCATAAATAGATTTAAACAATAAGCTTGTACTATTGGTTTGTTCTACTACAACACCAGCACTGAAATAAAATAAAAATAATAGCAGAAAAACAACTCAACCTTTTTGTACTTAAACTTGATTCACAGAGCAACACGCCATTTTGCTATTTTATTAAACGGACCAAGATAATTTGAAAACATGAGTTATTCAAGAGGTGCTCCAAATATTGACGGAATGACTTCTTTAAAAGTTGATAATTTAACGTATAGAACTACTCCTGAAGATCTGAAAAGAGTATTTGAAAAATACGGTGATGTTGGAGATGTCTACATACCCCGACACCCGTATACTAGGGAAAGTAGAGGTTTTGCTTTCGTTCGTTTTTATGATAATAGGGATGCTGAAGATGCTATGGATTCATTAGATGGTTATATATTAGATGGCCGCGAATTGCGAGTTCAGATGGCTAGATATGGTCGGCCCGGCGATCCCAGGCGAGGATCAAGATCTCGACGCCGGCGTTCTAGATCACGATCAAGAAGTCGTAGTAGGAGGCGTTCGCATTCTAGATCAAGGTAAGAGTTCTATTATTATCTACATCTATATAATTGCACTGTTAAATAAAGTTAAATGTTGATTGATTATGTCTTAAGCGAATAAAAGAAATTGTTTTAAAAAAAATGTAAATACCAAAATTTTTTTTCTACTAAAATTTATTGAAAATTTAATGCCTTTATTGTGTGAGATATGTCAGATATTTTTCTTGAAATATTTTATTGTAATTTCAAGAATCTTGAATAAATTCAAATTCTTACAATGGGATTATTTTCATAATTCTGAAATAAAGTATTCTTTTTACAGAAGGTCTAGGTCAAGATCCCGCTCAAGGAGACATCGCAGTCGCTCTCGAAGTAGATCTGATAGCCGCCATCGAAGGGATGATAGGTAACTTTTTATACATTAAAGTTTAATTAATATTCTTGGGACTTGTATTATCAAGTTAAATCATAGTTTTAATCTCCCTAACAATAAGTGCTGAAATATCTAGGTAAAGGTAATTCTCTCCTCTTGACCCTGTTGAAATTTGACAAAATTATGAATGAGTGATAATTAATCATCTAACATTTCCTTCCTAAATACAATCATCAAATTTGTAGCTAATGCTAAATGTAAAGTTGAAAAAGGAAGTAGTAGAATTATAGAGACCACATTTGGAGCAAAATTTCCCAATGCTAGAGTCTATGATTTAATATTCTGTTGAAAAAAATCCTTTTAAAAAATTGGGTACTTTCGTATTAACGCTACCGCGGCTACAGATTTGGCAGTTTTAAGTGCCGCCAATCTACATTAAAATTTTTGCAACAAATCATAAAATAAAACACTTTATTTAAAATAAGAACTTTCAAAATCCAAAACACTCTGTTTAAAAACAAAGTAGTCAATCGGATTTCGGAGGAAAATGGGTATAGGTTTAACATAGATTCAAAACTGTCTCTATTTTTTCTTTCACCTGATGCTATCGCCATATGAACTCTGATAATTAAAATTCCAAATGATGCCTTGCGGTCCCCCTATGTCTCTTGTTCCTCCATTTGGCACTGCCCCACATTATCTCAATTATTTGTGTATGAACTCCTGTATCAGGATCAATAAAATTGTATTTATGATTGACTTTAGCATGTAGGAATCCTTCTATTCTATTTATTTAGTAACCTTTCCAACTGTCAGAATAAATTGTACTACCATCTGCAATGTTTGCAAATTTTATCAAGAAGAGTAGAGCTAGTTCTATTAGGAACAGTGACAACAAATAAATCTTTTGTTTCTCTACATATACCATCAAACACCCAGTGTTCGGTAATACTCAACTAATTATTCATTATTAACCAATTATTTTTTACGTTTAGTAAACTTTTTATCAATTTCTACAATGCAATCTGGTCGACCTACCTTCTTGTTTGGTTTATTCTCCATATCCAAGGCACATAATTCATGCATGTAATTGCATCATGCCAATTTATAACAGTTTTATCTGATAAATCAAGTTGCTTTTCACAAAATTTAATCGGCATCAACACCTCGCACAAGCGATATATGAATCTCAAAGCTGAACAAAATGGAATTCTGCTTCCCTCAAACCAGTTGTCTTTTCCAAGTCCCACTTGTTGATCACACTGCCTTAAATTACATTTCTAAAACGTTCTTCTGCTACTACATTTACCGAAATAAAAGTTTTGTGTCATGGGAATTGGTACATTTTCATTTTTTGGTAAAATATTTCGCTCCTGAAAAATAAAATTGCATCTTGTTCTGTGTTTGGCAAATCCAAAATACGCATTTTCGTAACACTAAAAATGGCGTCAAAAATCAGCAAGTAACAAGGAATCCAAAAGAAAACTGCATGCGTGTGCAAATAACAAGATTGCTCTTTATTGGCGCATTGGTGCAACTTCTGCTGCGGTGGTGTTAATACGTACTCAAAAATTGTTATGAATTTGGCTCTAGTTATTTTTATGACTCTGTATACTTTAGGTGTTGCAGTTCCCAAAATGTGCTGCAGAATCTTCACGGGGGTCGCCACATTATAAGATGGCATTCTACTAAAATTTTAAATTATTATCATAACTACTTGAATTTTGTTGTTAATTTGTTCAGAACAGAAGAAGCAAAATTCTTTTTTTGTCATCAATGGGGGTGAGTAATTCAAGATGGTTTGATTTTAATGACAAACTGGCCAGCAGGTAAAATTCTTGACATGCCACCTCACACTTTTTTTCCTCCCCAGTTAAGTTTCTTGTATCCAACAATCATTGTGTAAGCAACTACCTCTTTAAATTCATTTTAGTTAAATCTCAGTTGCTGATTATCGTCATTTATAAACATTTTTCATCTGTTACTGATGTTATTCTTAATTTCCTAATTGTTTTAAAAAATTGTCATATATTTAATTGGAATATAACTTACCCTGAATTGTTTTTCATTGTTTTGATCTCTGTCACAGAGAAAACAGTTATAAGTTTATATAAAATGTAGGATTGATTCCAAGCAAGACTATGATACTCTACTTTTTAATGTATCTGGAAATCTGCAGTTAAAATAAAATAGCAGGAAGTTAAAAGAGAGCTGGTTTCCCTGTTGAGGCCCTATTTGAATTTTTACTGCTCCCTCGCCTTGGTAGCTGGATCTGAAGTCACAAGCAGAGAAGGTAGGAATAATTGCTCTTTTTGTTCCCATACTAAACTTTTGAGGAAGAAGCGAAAAACAATCTTACGAGTTGAGCTTATTATTTACCATCAATTTGGCACTAAAAATATACTTGGCTCATTTGCATACATCTGCATTTTTCTCTCTAAAAAATTATTTTACAAAATGGATTGCTACAATATTTTTTTAAAAACTAAAAATTTAATTTTATCTACTCCAATTATTTGCCTTGACTGCAATGCTTACTTTTCCATGAAATAAATATGCTTAAAATATTCATGTGGTATCTATAAGTAATGTTAAAATGCTGTATATTTAGTGGCTATTAATGCTTTCTGATAGAGTTTGCTTGTTTTAAAGCTGCAGTTAAGCATGGTTTAATTGTAAAATAATAACTATCTGGCTCCAGTCAAATGGCAATAGTCATTTGTCTCGAACTTTGTCTTTCCAATTTGTGATCTTTAGGTTCATCCTTTTTCACATCAATCCATTTCATTTTTTGGTCTTCCTTTTTTATCTGTGGCCCTGGTACTTTCCCATGAAAACTATAATATTAATAGGATTTTTTTTTTTTTATAAATGTAAGGAGGTAATATGCTTTAGGCAAAAATTTTTATTAGAGAACAGTCTATTTTATATTATGCAGCTTTTTAAAAAAATTTCATTGCATCTTTGTGTACAGTCTTAAACAGTTTTCTTCAAAAACTAAGAAATGTGTGTTTATGTATAAAAATATTAACAATAATTTGTTTTCCAGATCACGATCTGAAAGTATTGATAAGAAGAAGAGAGAAAGCAAGTCAAAGAGTCGTTCTAGGAGCATGAGTCGGGATAAGAATAATGGTGAAAGAGAAAGAAGTGAAAGCCGAAACAAATCCCCTAGTAGGAGTAGAAGCGAGAGTCCTGTAGAGGGTAACAATATGAGGAATGATGCTAAAAGTCCAAGCAGAAGCCGTTCTCCAAGTCCAGAAATGGAATCGTGAACTTCTTAACATACTATACTTTGTTTTTTATTTCAAGAAAGAAGCTGCAAATTACAGCACTTCTTTTATAAAGGTTAAAATTTTTCTTGTATCTGAATTATTTTGTACTTTTATGATTTCTGCATTTTATAGCAATATGTAATTTGAATCTAAAGTAGATATAAGTGTATTCATTTAATGCTAGTAGTTATCGTGTAAATTCTGTCATCCATGATTATTTTTTGCTATTCATCATGTTTATTTTGCAGTTCATTACTAATACATATTTTAAGAAAAAGTGGTATGTATTTGAAGCTTCCCTCCACATTTGTTAGAAAAAAAAACATGTTTAATTCATTTGTATAGCATTTTGCCATATCTTTAATAAATGTGATTAATGCTTAATGGGTTACTTGTAAAATGTAGTAATTTTATTAGGATATTGGTGGAATTATTTGTATAGTTAGTTCATGTAAAACTTTTCTGATACAATTTTGTATTGTCTGTAACCACAGGCGCAGTAGTATGCTGTAAGGGCGAGCTGTGCAGTCACATGCTGTGTTGCTGTGGTATGCAGTCCTGATCCTCTGCTGATCCGGGTTCCAGCATAGCCGTTGTTCCGGGGAAATGTTGAAGATGAAACTTTTAATTTCTCTCTTAATGAGACATAGTTATATGATTTCAGTTGGAACCCCTCAAAATTAAAATTGATTATTCTAAATGATACTAGTTTTGAAGCACTAGCTTCTGGATATAAAAAAAAAATAAATCTGCATTGATTTTATTTAATTTTAAAAAATATTCATTAAAATTTTAGAAATTTGCTTATTAATTTAATGGGATTAAAGATTAAAAAAAAATAGATGGGATTATCTGGCCTATATGCATGATATTAGAAATTTTTTAGTAAAAATGCAAGCCGTTCTAGCGATTATTCTTGTGTATTCCATTTTATCACTGATTTGATTCTTTTCCATCTAACTAACATCTCTATTTTCAGCCAAAAGCAAGAAATTCCACTAATGTCATACATTGATGTCTATGTTATCTATTTCACCTGTCAATAAAGAATTTACTACAGATTTTGACTTTGTATTTTAATAAAGGTTATTTTTTAATATTTGACATTTTTTCAACATTAAAAAACATGCTCATAAAAATGTTTTTTAATCTGCATTCTTTTGAAATGTGGTTGCTTGGATTACTCCAGTTAAAAAGCCCTGTGACATTCATAGCACTTAATGATTGATGTAAAGTAAATGTAATGGAGAAGTTAATTTCTTTGCTAAGAAATTTATATTTATTTCATCATTACATAAATTCCTTCCTTGAGAAGATTCTTTTTCATTACTTGCTCCAATTCTTTCATATTGCAATTGTTGAGTTTTGACATTTGAGTGGTTTTAATAGTACATTTTGAGCTTGCAGATGTCAATTCTATGGAAAGTAACAATGTTTGGATTATCAGTAAAAATTTAAAAAAAAACTTCCTTTTCGTTTCAAGAAAAATTCGCCAATTTTTTTTATTAACAAATCCAGTAATGCATGTTCAAATAATAGTGTGTTTATCTAAAATAACTTGCATGGTGTTACTTAAAAGATGATAAAGTTCATTATAATAATTTAATATTGGGTATACAATACTAAACTATTATAATAAATATTGAATTACATTTGAGGTTGCCATCTCAAATCTTATTTCATTTACTAATAATTAAACACTTGATGATATCTCTGTAATGATTTATTGCATAAATACAAGAACATATGTTTTCATAACTCATTAATGCATTGTGTAAAATATAAAAGTGAATAACTCTTTAGCAGAAGCACATAAGCAAAGGGCTGCACCGCTGTTACTCATTTAGCACTATCCACGGGGCTTGAAAATATGCCAGTAACACTACCCACACAATGCTTTACGATCATAATAGACTGGGATCTACGGTATACTAAATATAAAAGTGAATAACTCTTTAGCAGAAACTTCTGGCATGACTGACTCTTTTTGCACATAAGCAAGGGCTGCACCGCTGTTACTCATTTAGCACTATCCAGGGGCTGGAAAATATGCGAGTAACACTACCCACAATGCTTTACGATCATAATAGACTGGGATCTACAGTTTAAAGTGGATTTCGAACCACTACAAACATTCATGCCGCCGCCGGTATCCAAAACCGGTGGTACCTGGCCCTCGACCATCAGGCTCCACTCTAGCAAAAATTCCTTGGAAAGGTTTATTTTATTTCAAAATGTAAAAACCTTTTTTTTTTTAAACAGCACGTGTTACCATGACACGTTATTACATGTCTAGTTATTAAGTTAGTTTTTATAATAAAAGCTAAAATATATAGTAAGGTACTAAAAGATATTTCCTGTTAATATTTTTAAAACAAATACTCAAAATTATTCCGTTTATTTAATAAAAGAATATTATCAAATACATTAAAATACAAGCATATTATTGTATATAATTATTGAGACTTTAAAATACTCTGTAAAGCATTATAGAAATTTTGGAAGTGCCACTATAAGGCATTTATTAGCATAGAAAATCTGAACAAATATATTTTATTGAAACTTTTTGTGACCTCCTATAGATGAGTATTTTGATATAAAGAACTTAACATATCAATACAAGAATCAAAGGAGAAATAACAAGATATGAACTAGAAACATGATCAATTTTGCATAGCAAGAGCAACAGCGGTCTTCGTTACACGTAATTTATCATGTGCATCGTAGAAACATCGTCAAACAAAACCATGATAACATGCTCAAAATTAAAACGTTATATGATAAGTGTTTCATATTTAGGTCCCTCAAAAATCTGAAATGATAGAAAGAAATTATTCATGAATGTTTATAACTTGCATCTACTAAATCTAAATTTATAGATTAAAGAAGAACACAGATTATTTATACACACACAGCAAAAACAAGTTGTTCTAGGAAATCAATGAATTAAAAAAATATGTATTAAAAATAAAATAATTGTAACATCTTAAAAAATGTATAGATATCATGGGTTGCATCTTTGGATAAATTTGTTGAAAGTCAACTTACAAATGGAAGAAAAAATGCCAAAACAAGTTAAACATCCTTTACTGAATTTTAGTTTTTATAATGCAAGTAGTTCATCTTTATCATTGGATGTATATATGCATAATATGAAGTTTTTACTGTAAAGTTTTATGGTGAAATTTTAAGTACTCATTACAAAATGTTGCATTAATGGCAAGTAAAGAAAATTCTTTCTTTCAAATTTCCAATGCCATACACTCAATTATATATCTAAATATGCATATATATTGTCTATTTTACTCAAATTGTTATAGTTCAAATCCAGTAAAAGATCACTTGATTATATTTTTAAAGGATTACAATTTTTGATATAAAAGAATTTCCTTAATTTTTTATTATTAACCGAACCCAGTGCCGGATTTAGATGAAAAGAAGCCCTAGGCTATTCCATTTAGGAGGCCCTTTCACCTATCACCGTAATGATAATAAAATACATCATTACGGTAATATACACTGAAGTGACAAAAGTCATGGGATAGCAATATGCAAATTTTCAGATGGCAGTAGCATCGCGTAAAACAGGTATAAATGCGCAGTGCCTTCGCAGAGTTTTCATTTCTGTTCAAGTTATTCATGTGAAGAGGTTTTGACGTGATGATGGACCGCACACGACGGGAATTAACAGACTTTGAACGCGGAATGTTAGTTGGAGCTAGACACATGGGTCATGCCATTTCGGAAATCGTTAGGGAATTCAACATTCCCAGATCCACTGTGTCAAGAGTGTGCCGAGAGTATGAAATTTCAGGCATAACATCCCACCATGGACAGCGCAGTGGTCGACCGCCTGCACTTAACGACCGGCGACGTCTGCAAAGAGTCGTAAATTCTAACAGACAAGCAACACTGCGTCAAATAACCGCAGAAATCAATGTGGGACGTACAAGGGACTTGTCTGTTAGAACTGTGCTGAGAAATTTGGCTTTCTTGGGCTATTTCAGCAGAAGACAGACTCGAGTGCCTTTACTGACAGAACGACATCGCTTGCAGCGACTCTCGTGGGCACGTGAGCATATCGGTTGGTCCCTGGATGAATGGAAAACCGTGGCCTGGTCCGATGAGTCACGATTTCAGTTGGTAAGAGCTGATGGTAGGGTTCGAGTGTGGCGCAGACCCCACGAAGCCATGGACCCAAACTGTCAGCAAGGCACTGTTCAAGCTGGTGGTGGTTCCGTAATGGTGTGGGCTGTTTTTTCATGATATGGACTTGGTCCTCTGGTGCGACTGGACCGAACATTGACTGGAAATGCTTATGTTCAGTTACTTGGAGATCACTTGCAGCCATTCATGAACTTCATGTACCCAAACAACGATGGGATTTTTATGGATGACAATGCGCCATGTCATCGGGCCACAACTGTTCGCGATTGGTTTGAAGAACATTCTGGACAATTCCAACGAATGATCTGGCCACCTAGATCGCCCGACATGAATCCCATCGAGCATTTATGGGACATCATCGAGAGGTCTGTTCGTGCCCAAAATCCTGCACCATCAACGCTTACACAATTATGGACGTCTATCGAGACAGCATGGCTCAATATTCCTGCAGGAGACTTCCAACGATTTGTTGAGTCCATGCCACGTCGAGTTGCTGCACTTCGCCGGGCGAAAGGAGGGCCGACACGATATTAAAAGTTATCCCATGACTTTTGTCACTTCAGTGTATATCAACATGTTAAATGAAACATGTTGTGATTGGTACTAATCTTTATAAAAAATGTGGTGCAAAAAAAAAGTCGAGAACATTTATTTGGACATTTCTTCTCAGCACCATATATAGTACTTGTAACAATAACTAATCAAACAACGCACAACATTTACACAACAAAATTCAAATAATAAAAATCTTTGCCCACGAAAATAAAATATGCAATAAAAATTATCCTATTTTCTATCAAGTTAAATAAAAATAGATTCAATACATTGAAGATTAAAGCAGATAAATTTATTTCATAATAATTCGCATTTAAAGTTTAAGTATGAATTTTTATGAATTTTAAGTTTTAAACTAAACCAAAAAATGGAACTTTATTCAAACAAAATCCAGATCACAAAAAAGAAAATATCAAATTGTATATCATATTAAAGTTTATGTTAATAGTTATTTTATTTAAGAAATGATTCAATCCAAGTACACATTAATTCGAAATAGTATATTAGAAGAATTTCCTTCTAAAGTTTTTCACCCAGAATTCTTCTATAAGTTCATCAAAAATATATTTTTCTGAAGGTTTGATTTTCGATGCACAAAATACTTAATGAAGACAACCTCGTCATTTTTATGGTTGTTTATTAGTCATATGTGTAGATTTTCTCCTTATTTTCGATTCATTGTGTTAGTGTTTACATAATAGTGTAATTTTAATTTTGCTAACAATTTGAATATAGGCCCCTCTTGATCTTGAGGCCCTAGGTTGAAGCCTAGTTAGATTATTGGAAATCCGGTCCGGACCGAACTCCATTCTTAACCTTTTTACATTTACTTATTATTCGTGGATGGACTAGTCATATATACGTAAGTAGAATGAAATGGTCGCTGATTTGCAGTGAAAACAAATTGCGTAAATGATACTGTAAAAATTTATATATTATATGTTGACATTTTTTTTTTTTTAATTTTGTGGAACTATAATTTGAAATAATCCTTTGCAACACAGTTTAACAAATTAAATATCTTATAATGTTTATTATAGCTGGCAATGCCAGATCATATCTAAATAAGTATATACTAAGCAGAAATAAATATGCATATTATTGGAAAAAAAGCACGAAAATATTGTGAAATATGTATTAGAAAATCAATTATGCGCATATTATAAAAAATTAAATTATACTACTTATATCTGGGCAGAATAGCTACAAATAGCTACAGTTTTAAGGATCATTTTAATACTTTTTAAATATAATTAGAAAACATTTAATCATTTTTTAATATAACTAATTTTATATTAAATCAAAGACCACCTCATTTCTGATTTAAAGAGAAAAAAATATTTCAAAAGCTTTAATACAGTAAATGATTATTTATTTTATGCATAAAATATACATATCAAAAATTATATATTGTGTGTTTCTACGTTTTATTTATTAATGTTTTATGAAGTCAAATTTTAATCATTTTCGTTTCAGAATTGCATACAAAATTTCAAAAAAAAAAAAAAAAAAATAATAATAATAATAATAATAATAACAATATATGTTTCCAAAGTGAGAACATCTAATTAAATTCTTACAAAAAAATCAATTAAAAACAAATCAAATGAATTAAATTATATCTTAGCTTATTTCTTCTTTTCGCTTTTACAACAACTTTGATCATGCGATATCAGCGTTATCTCGTTTGTGCAAAAGCAGATATATATAACGGTATTTAAAATTTAATATTTTTAATTTTGGAAAATTGTTTACTTTGGATTGCCTTAAAAAATTAAAAAGAATATTATTAATTGAACCAGAGATATCGTTCATTAAACGAAATTTTCATATATTATTAGGAAATTCAGTTCTTGAGCCACTATATCTCCAAAACTTTTAATCAGATCTCTATAAAAAATTAACAAATACTAATTTCTAATACTGTATCGATTGCATGAAAAATCTTAGTTTCCGTAATGAAATTTCGATTTAAAAAGCGAGTTAGAGGCTAATTAACCATGTTAATTAATTTTGTTAATCAACTGCGTTGCACCATAAGTTAGTTTCCTAATACTGTTTCTAGCAATACCATTTATATGAAGATCAATGATATTTGCAAAAATTATTAAGAGTGTCCCCTTTTTGGTCTGACTGTACACGTAAACACTTAAGATTATACACACCGAGTTAATATTATATATATATATATATATATATATATATGTCTCTGTATGGGTAACAACACTAGTTTTGCTTAGGACCGGATCATCGCGACAGAGAAGGGTCCAGTATTTAGAAGGCCTTGGTCAAACTGTCTATTATGAAAAGATTATTAAGATAATTTACTTTTCTGTTGAACAAATATTTATCTAATAAATAAATTAAACAAAAATATATTGTTTTGAAAATATGATAACATAACAAAAAAAAAAAAATTCTGTCTATTCTTTTGAGAATTCTAAAATCTAAAAAGAAAATGTGTTCTTATGTTTTCCTTATTGAAAATAATTCTTCTGATAATTTAGATTTATTTACAGCGATAAGAATAACTATAAATATTTTTAACATATTCTTAAAAAGAAAGAGTTTCATATTTCTGTTCTTATTTGAATCCATATTTAAAATTGTTCGTATAATTTTTTTTTTCAATCTTAAAAATATTTTTTCTAAACAAAAAGCTTACCGAATTGAATATAGTACTTATTTATTAAAAAGGATAATCAGGGCATTTTTTTCAAATTACAAAAGATACTCATAAAATGTGAAGCTTTAGATTTAATAAAATAAGGCATTTTTTTAATTTTAGGCTATTAATTTTTATAAATGTCATAAATTTTTTTTATGCTTGGTAAATTTATTGCTGCTATTTATTGTAAAAAGAAATTTATTGCTGCTATTCATGTCTATCGATAAGAGAAAAAATTATAAAATTCAAGCGAACTTTTTTTTAGTATATTCAAAATGCTTTTTCCATGCGAGATGTTGGTCTAAGGAAAAAAAAAAAAAAGTACTGAATTAAAAACTGAATCTAAATATTTGAAATACTTTTTCCAAGAAATAATAATGTTAATGTTTTTATCACATTGAAAAATATATAAATATAAATTTGAATGATTTCGAATCATTCTTATGACTTATTCAAAGTATTATTTTTTCCCTTCAAGTTCTGCACATTTAACGATATGTAATGCTCTGAAGAACTATTATAGAAATTGTTAAAATTAGAGATGGCTGAGAAGATATATGTGTACTTTTCTTGCTGAATATGATTCCTGCATAAAAGGTGTCGAGATGTGCCGTATACAATTGAACATTTTAAAAGAATAAAAAAAAAAATTGTACGATAATGGATAATTTCAGATTTTAAGCAGTTTTATTTGATTTGAAAAGTTTTTTACACTTTATTTAAAATTATTTATTAATTTTTTTGATTATTTTTATTTTCGATTATTTGATTTGTATTAGGTTGGTTGCTAAATTTCTCAAAAAATGGAGAATTAAGAGCAATCAGAATTATAAAAGATTATACTAAGGACTGTAAGACCAGAAAACGAAATAAATTAAACTATAACCCACAAATACTATACAAAAAATTTTTTTTTACAAAAATTCCATTTGTAATAATTCAAATTGTTACTACACAAGCAAGTTTCTTCTTGATTCTATTTCACAGACGACGTTAAATAAACTTGAGCGCCAGTGCTAAAAGAACTTCTATTCTGATGGAAAGAAGTTAATGCGATTGAAGATGCAGGAACGATTTAAAAACATTTATTGAGACAAAAACATAAAGAAAAATGAATTAAGTAAAAAGAAAAATCAAAATAGGAAAATTTAAAATGATAAAAAAAAAACCTTGATTTAAACAGCTAAAAATAAAGAGTCAAATATCAGAACACAATGTAGCAAATACGTAGAAGAAATTTCCTATTTCCGTTCAAAAACACTCTGCAGAAAAAATTCCCGTTCTAGGAACCAGTTGAATGGACCGACGTAGTAATAAAAAATTACAAAGGAACACAATAACAAACCAGATTCCCTATAACTTTTAGCTGCTGTGGATGGTCTCATATCTTCAATTTTATAACAGCCCAATAAAGGGGACCTATTACAATAAGTCAGTAATGTAAGCCGTCGGCCATTTCATTGTTATTACATTATTTTATTGTGTTGTTCATGCTACAGGAGCAACAGTTTAACTTTGAGGGGAAAAAAAGGCAATGAAATTTATTTTGCATTAATGATTTACTATGAAAAATCCAATATGATATTTATCAAAGTTTTATTGCACAAATACATCTTAGAATATATATATATATTATATATTACATAAATAAATAAAAGAACTATAAAAAAAAAAGAAATAAAATCATAAATACG